>CM043697.1:153073873-153293873 GCA_023935145.1 Bretschneidera sinensis
ACTTAGGGGTCAAATTAGGGGTTGCCTAACTTAGGGGCCAAAATAGGGGTTGCCTAAAAATCCACCAATCCATTTGATTTTGAAGCCTATATAAACCCTTTTGACTCTCATTTGTAAAACACACCAAGATTAGAGTATTTAGAGAGAGAGCTTGAGAGAAAAGCCCAAGAGAAAAATATAATTGGGTGTGGGTTCTGAGTTGTGGTGTTGTAAACACTTTGTATATTTTCTCCCTTCAGTAAAAACGATCTGCAGCAGGTCCGGAGACGTAGGCACAATTGGTCGAACTCCGTTATTAAATTTTGTGTGTGTTATTTCCGCTGTTATTTCGCATTCTCACTAATCTGGTTTTATAGGGAAATCTGCATAATTTCCCAACAGGTTAGACTGTTGCTAAAGTATCACTGTCATTAACAGATGAGGTCTCTAATTCATGATCCATTCATTTCTTATCGGTAACTGCTTGAAAATATTTTCCACTTAGGGCAATGCTACAGACTGCTCACCAGAATGATGAGTTAAAGAGCTCTATGGACAGCCAAAATTTTCTTACAAACAAAAGTTGTTCCCTTGCAAGTCAAAACACAACCCATTAAATAGAGAGGAAAAAGAAACAAAGAAAATTCAACTAGGATTATTTGTTATTTTCCCTCCAGCTTGGCATTGATTAATGCGTGAGTGCAATCAATGCCCACTTGACTTGGGTAAGACTTTTCTATAAGCAAAGTTACCAAGTATTAGATATAACTTTTTTCTAATATGGTTTTTTCAAGTTATTGTAATCAACATTTAATCTGTCCCAAAAAACATGAATGATGTACCTTTCAACTTTATATCTCATTCATGCACATAGCTAAAACATAAGACTGCATTATGATCATGCCCTACATGATAGATAAAGAAAATGTACCCCTTTATATACAATCGAAAATTGAATCTGGTTCCCTCTAAGATTTGACCGAATCAAATCAAAAAAGGAATCGAAATAAAGTATAAAGATAATCCATTTTGGTTTGTCGTTGGATTACTGAGGGATACGAAAATAAAGAGATTACTTGGATTCAATACGGAACTTGAAAGCTGACGTGACGGAACACGTGGCTACTAAGTACTCAGAGCATAATAATGTGTGGTAGCTTGACATGACCTAGAGCAGAATCATGGGTCGCAGAGCTTGGTAGAACCAGAAACTTAATTGTAGGTTGAGGAGCAGATATAGCAAACCAGAAAAAGATAATAGAGCTTGATCTGGTAAATGTTTTCCACTGTAAATTGATTTGTAGTGATGAAAAAAAATAAAATATAAAAAATTATAATAGTCTAGAACAAGAAGAAAATAGGCTGTCTAAACGAGGAATTGTTCACCTCATCTATATGATGATAAGTAGTTGCCATTTTGTGAACATACATTCACATTATTCGAGTCAACCATTCATTTAGGAGTAAAAGAGGGTAAAAAATATTATGTTTTATGAAAACTCTGTAAATTAACACCGAATTTGGGGTGTAAAAATTTGATATGTTATGGGTTTTTGAGGGTTTGGGACACTCCAAGATCTTTTTTCTTTTAGTGAAAAAAACTCTCAAAAAGAGTTTTTTTTAAAAATAACCTCTCCTTTACTTTCCTCTATTTAATCTTTAAAACCCCCTCATAAACGAAAAGTTCTTTTCTGACATAGTGTCATATATCTGCAGAGTTTCATGAGATATATGATACAAAGATCCATCTCACTGTTAAATGGTATAATAAGAGAGAGGGAAAAAAATGTATTTTATTTTCATTCAAATGTGAGATAAACCCTTTATGCCGTGTATCTCTCATGGTTCTGTGCTAAACAAGAATTTTTCCTCTTAAACACAATGTATTAGTTTGAAACTTAAAACACGTGCTAGTTGAAGAAAAAATAAATTTTGTATGTACCTATGATGGAATTGGCCTTTAAAGGAAAATAAGAAATATGGTCCAAAGTAATAATGTTGAGAAATGACTCGAAATTGATTGATCAAGAAAAACGAGTCCCTTGTTCAGTAAAAAGAAAGAAAAAATACAATTATGAAAGTTGGGGGCCAGCCCGGTGGGGTTTATCCATATGTGTCACATATATGATACCACAACGAATAATTGGCAAGAAATCAACCAGAAGATTACTCCAATGTCTAATCTTATCCTAAGCAAGAAACCACTTTCATGGTGAAATTCCAACTGAGTAAAATCATCTCAGTAACCTTTATCTTATTAATTAAGCTGTCTGAAAACAACTTCACCGGCAAGTTACCACATTCTATTTGGAATATTTCCTCTTTAATCTTTCTTATCTGTCACAGAAAATAACCTTACAAGGAAGTTGGGAATGTAAATAGGGCATTCTCTTTCAAATTTGAGACAAATCTCATCATGGCGAAGAACAATCTTAATGATGCCAAGTTCATCAACATAAAGAAACCTGTAATGCTAAATCTTGGTCTAAATCATCTCTCTTCTACTACAGTGCAGAATCTTCAGTTGATCAATTCTCTGATAAGTTGTACTCAGTTGGAAACTCTCTTGCATTTCACCAACCTATTGATCGGATTTGATCGGTATAAAAGAAGAGCTAGAGGAAAGAAGAGGAAGAAAATGAAAGAATAAGAATTAAGAGATTGATGTTTATTTTAACTTTTACTCACCAATCGTATCAAATTGATAAGATTGTTATTTGTTTATTTGAGAAAAAAGTATCAATTATCCCCTTTTTCTTTCACTTTTTTTCTCTATTAAACAATAAAAAAATAATCTACTCTCTTTTTTCTTCCTTCTGCTTTTCTTTTCTAAGAATCGTGAATCAACATGGCTCGGACTTAGCCCATTTGGCAACAATCCCCCACCCTAGTTATCCAAAAAAATCATGAATCAGTAATTTTCAACAAAAATAATCAATTAAGCCATCAAATCCTAATATTTTCATTCAGTTGCATTAGCTGAGACATGGAATCAAAATCATTGTAAAAATAGTGCCAACAGATTCAGGAAAACTTGGAAAATAAAATTTAGGAGGGTTAATATTAACAGTTTAACACCCTACTCTAGAGAAAGATGATTTCATAAAATAGGAAGCTAGCTAGTTAGCAAATACTAATAACTAATAGTCTTGTTTGTGGCTTAATTACCTTGATGACTTTAAAGAGTTATGGTTTGTAGGCAGTATCATTATTCCCTTGCGTGCTTTTTAAGTAAGCCCAAAGTAATGGGCCATAAGCTTCTTAATATGTGGGCCTATCAATGAGTCCAATAAAAGCCGTAAGCAGGCCTAAATCACATGCTGAAAATTTATGAATGTAGTAAAAAAAATAATTGATAAAAAAAATCTATTTAATTCTTACCAATATTTTTTCTATCAATTTAATGGGTGCCATTCACTACGTACATTGTTAGAGGACCAAAATCAATATGTGCTTTCATGCAAGAATTTAGTCTAGTTCACTTTTACCAATGTCTCAATTTCTAAATATAATTGTACTCACATATAAATTCATGATATAATAATAAGAAAAACACCCAAAAATGTATTTAGTTGGAGTTGTACAAAGATTGTAGTGCTTTTTTTTTACCCTTTTTAGTGAAGGGGAAACACAGAGCAAACAAAGAGTAATTAAATTATTGAGAAATCTTCCTGTGGAATCAGCCAATAAAACAAAGCTTAAGGTAAGAAAGATGGACAAAGAGTCATTTCTAGATGTGATTGTTGCTAAGGTTTTAAATTGTGATTGTGGTAACGTAACATTTATCATGGTTGCGAACATTGAAAGTAATAAAATATGGATCATGAGCATTGTGATCATAAATTTTTTTTCAATTTTGTATAATTTATTATATAAAATAAAATAAATAACAATCAATTAATTATAATAAAATAAAAGTGAAAATTAAAGAGTTATGTACTTGACTTTGAGTTCAAATATGTTGATTATGTTGTTTGAGTATTTGGTTTATTTTGAATAAAAAATAATTATTTTTTTACCTGATAATTAAGAAAAAAAATCATAAAATGATTTTATTAACAAACGAGGCACGAAAAGTAAGCGTCGAGATTTGCTATGATCGCGACATATCGCTACTCTACTTTCCGTCAATCACTACAACGGTTGTAAATGCTGTACTCAGAATAATAGCCTTCAGTAACAGTAACAAAAGTTGTTGCTGTCACGAAATAACAACCGTTATGTTGCGTTGCGGGCGTTATTTGAATATTCGATTTGAGCCCTCTGTAAATTAAACCCGTTGATGAGTTTTTTGTACATACATCTCACACAAACGGATTGAATTTGACATTAATTTGCGAGTTCGTCACTGTCTGAATTTGACATGAATTGCTTGTCAATTGGATGATGCTATTGCTAGCTAACATCTTCCTCCTTTTAAATTCTACTAATTAAGCCCCAAGCTTATCCGTTCCTCAACCAAAAGCGACGCCACTAGTACGTTATCAAATTACATCAACTACTTGGAAAATTTATGAGGTCTCCACTCCTTACCACTAAATCCCTTAGGGAGGGCCCCAGAATTCACCTCACCCTCGTTATGATTCCTCAAATGAAATCCGCATAAACCAGTAGAGACAACAGTATTTACTATCTATGTCAGGCCCCAAATACTCACGTGCTATTTCCTTGGTAGTATCTGTTACAACACGTTAAACATATGATCTTTAATTAATTTGACTGAAGCTATAAAGGGAGGATTGATAAATGATCATGATCAGTTTCTGTGAGCTTATAAGAAAACAGAGACGTGAAAGCTAACTACTACTAATCCTCTACATCGATCACATCTTCCATGAAATTGACATGAAACCCCCCACGTTATTCCAAATGTTCTCTTTTCCAATTTGAATCCTGCAGAAAATTGCAATCGATAGCTGCATATGTCAAATATATTCACTAGTTGATTTCCTTTAGAGCAATTGTGACATATATTCGCTCATATGCACGGTTGATCGAACAAGCCAGGGTCTTGTAGCCAGCTTATGGATCGATAGTGACGTCCTAAAGCAACAGAAACCAGATCTTATATTGAATATATATCGCCAGCTTTAATTAGATTGCAATAACTAAATCGAGGAAAATCATACATCTTCAATAACGAAATGATATTCACCCCACCAATTTGGATATAGATCTAAAATGGACCCTAACACTTAGAAGTGGTCATAGGATCAGATCGGATCGGGTTGAATTATTTAGGTTTAGGTCATTTCAGGTCGAGGTCTATTCGGATTGTATTTCAAGTCAGATCAGATCGAGTTCAATTCATATCAGTCTTAAATCATGTTGGGTCTTGGATCATTTGGATCAGGTCGTTCTGGGTTAAATCGTTTCGGGTTCGAACTGTTTCGATTCGGACCATTTCGGGTTTTTCAAGCAGGCTCGATATGACCCATCAGATTTGATTTCTTTTTCTGTTATCTTTTTCTCTAATTTTCGAGGAAATCATCTGAACTCCGTTTTAAATTTATATTACTATTCTGTTTTTTTTAGTGTAATTAAATTCACAATAATATGTTAGTAATAACTTAATATATATTTGCACATTTTAAGGTATTTAACTAATTGTGGTCTGATTAAATGTAAATCAAAATTATATATGAAAATAATATAAATATAAAAAATTTGATAAGTTAATAACTAATAAAAATAAAATTAATTTTTTCTTTAAAATATATATAATGATGGCAAACACTAACGTGCAAGATATATATGAATATAATATTAAATCTAATATTCATTTTTTTGTAAAATAAAAATTATACTATTAATTATAGATTGTGTAAGATACAGTAATATTATTAATTTATTACACTAGATATCAATTAATAATTTGACGCATATATGTAATTATGTGTTCATGTATACCATGTAATTCTATGAAACCTTTAAAACTCGTTAAGCATATAATATTATAATATAAGCATGTAGGTAAGAAAAAATCGTTTTACAAAAATGTTAAGCAAATACATATTTATACACTTGTTTTACATATGAATTAATTACACTTAAAATTAATTATTATAACATAATTTATTTTATTTTATAATTAACTTCTACTTATTGTTAACTATCATTTCAGTTTAATAAGATTCTTATATATATATATACATTTTTTTTTAAATTATCATTTCGGATTTTGGTCGTATCGGATCCGGATCGTTTTTGGTCCGGGTTGTTTCGGGTATGGAGTCGTTTCAAGTTTTGGATAATTTCGCGTTCGAGTTGGGTCGAGTTCAATCATTTTAGTTTCAGATCATTTTAGGTTTCAGATCATTCGGGTTGGGATCAAATCGGATTCCAATCACATTATTTTAATACTTTTTGTGTTCGAATCGAGTTTAGAACGGATTGGGTCAGGTTTTTGGGTTGAGTCAAATTTTCTCATCTCTAACAACACTCAAAAGCTACCACGACTCGCTACAGTACTCACACGTTACAAATTAAATTTAGGTCATATTTAAGAATTAATTTAAACATGTTTAATTTAATAAATTTAAACAATTTTTATCCTAAATAATTTTAAATTTATTAATTTAAACGTGTTTAAATCAATTTCCAAACATTATTTTAGTAACTAAGTCATTAGTAAATTAAGCTCATGTCGTCATTGTTTGTGTCACATTACTTTTCACAAGTTGGTGTTGTCACAGCAAATTGAATAAAGTTTTCCTCTTAAAAGTTAAATATTCGTCTGTTGTCAGATACCAATCGGCAGAGATTACAAAACAGTTAATATTTCTTAGAAAATAAGTACCATGGGCTTATAACTGTCAAATGATTTTGAAGTAATTTTTTTTGATAAAACAGTAAAATAAAAATAAATAAAAAAATCGATATAAAGCAGTGGTTTTTTTGGACAGTTTGATACACTGTCAGTAGAACCCACATGTAATTTTGATACAAAAACTATTTATAGATAGAAAACCTATGGTTTATAAAGGGGGTTTATCCAACTGTCTCCTTTCAAAAATTAGTTAATTTATATATTTTAATATTGATCTATCCATCTCATTCTCGTTTGGTATCCCCCTTATTGGCTCTCCATTGATCTCATCTTCGCTCGATCTTCAATTCCCTTCTCTCCTTTCACTGTCTCTCTTCGTCAATATCAATTTCACTATATCTCGCTCCCACTCTCTTTTGCTAGATCTCTCTCAAGATACGAGCTTAATTAAATTATTAGGTTTTTTTTTTTCTGTAAGAACTGTAGAAAACAATTTATTTGACATAAAATCAAAAATAAAATTGAAAAAGAAAATTGCGGTCTCTGATTTTTTTTCTTCTAAAACCCGTTTACAGTTTCATAACATGTTCATGTTTTTATATAAATATAGACTACACAAACAAGCTCTATAATTACCATTTGTATGTTGCTTTTCGTGGCACGTAAACAAATTTTAACCAGACTTAAAATATCGAATGTAGCTTGATCTTCTAAGCTAAATCATAGAGAAGTCCAAGAGAAATTATAAAAATTCTATATTCATGTAGGGGATTTTATAATTAGGGATACGTTGACCATGAAATCGAGGGATTGATTAACGAAAATCAAGAAAGAATGACGTCTAGCGAACATCATCCGCAACCAGGGATCAAAGACCAATGGAAGTTAAAACAAACAAACAAAGTTCGTAAAAGTTAAGGAATTTATGAAAGGAAGAAATGGTGCCACGTATCAGGTTGAGCACGTGCACTGCAACATGCCCGTAACGTTAGCCCCCATTTGATTAATCAAATACAATACTATTATCTTGATATCCTCCTTCCTTGCGCTTACATTCTTTGCTAATCCCCACGACGTTCAAACATGCCGACATTTCAGTGCATCTTTTACATTAAATTACTAAACTGACCATGTGTCATGTTGGAACACGACCCCAGACGGAAAATGGCATTAAAATTTAATGCTTATTAATTAAATCTGTTCTATGTCGTCCAAATTAAACAAGTTATCGATGCCCACGATTGACGATGCTGAGAAGATTCAAGGCATCTAGGCTATTCTTATATTAGCCAGAAGGGCTAAATCCAATTATTGGTCACATGAGAAATTCAGTTTAGGTTCTTGAGTCCTAACTGTTTTATTCATGTCTCCAGACAATTGGTTTTGTAGCAATCTTACCCCCTAACAGGTTAAGGTTAATTTCGGACGGATCAAGCACATTTCTTTTGAGGACAAAAAATAAAAATAAAAGTGATTTTGAAAAAATAAAATAAAATTAAGACTAAAAAATTAAGGACCTTGGGGATAAGGCTTCCCCCAAATCCCCTCGATCTGTCCTACATAAAGGTCATATGACTCCAAGCTAGTGTTGAGTTGGCAAAAATAATGAAAAAAAAAAATTTGGTTATTATTTAAATCATATGTAATCGTAAAAAAAGTTAGAATATAATATTTTTTTCATGTTTTATCAATTTTACTTTTAATAACTAGATGAGTAGAATTTGACACATGGTTCAATTTCAATGTCTTAAATGATGATGTGTTTAGTTTTAATGATTCTATTGGCTATTATTGACTTTTTTTTTGTTTATCAAATAGTTCTTCAATTTTAGGAGCTAGGGTTAGGTTTAAGACCAAATTGAGAATTTAAGAGATATAAAATTGAATTAATCCAAAATCTTTCACTTAACCGATATTGAAATGTTAAGTACTAAATTGTTAAAAGAAATTAAATACTTAAACGCAAATGCCTTAAACTTCAGAAACCTATCCTCCAATTTACTTTTTATATTTCCTCTTTACAACTCTAGAAACCTTTTAAAACTCTCTACTACAGTTATTTCAAATGTTAAAAAAGAATAAAATAAATTCATCATTCCTAAACATTTAAAAGATCGGTCTAAATTTTTTTAAAAGATTATTATTACCAAATACTCTTACATTTTACTTTGTGTTTCAATATATCCTTCAATTTTAAAAATATCAATTTACTCATTATATTTTAACATGTGCTCAATAAACTATTCTAGTGATAATTCTGACGAAATTGATACTAATGTATACAAAAAAAATTTATTATTAAACAAAGCAAACTTTTTTATCAAAATTTTTGTGTGTTTTAGTATCAAGTTTTGTTCATATTTTTATGTGCATAGCTATCAATTTCATCAAAATTATTACCAAAAATATTTATTGAATACATTCTTAAAACGTAAAGAGTAATTTGATTATTTTTAAAATGTAAAAAAAATTAAAACACGAAACTAAATAAAAAAATGTTTTATAATAATAACTTTTTTATGTACATTAAATTTAAAAATGATTATTAAGCTTCGAAACTCGAGTCCCCATATTTCGAAACAAACGTAAAAACAAAGTTTTTCCATCGTAAGATTAACAAGTGAAGGTGGTTAGCGATTATATACATTGCCGATTACCATCATCACAACTGAAAAAACAGCCAGGGATATCTTTGTCATTTTCCTCACCGAGTAAAATATACTAATGACAAATTGACAACTAAGAAGCTTTGACTTACGAACCTGAATCACTCCATTGAAGAGCCCAATGAAGAAATGCCACATGAGCCAAGACGCTCAATCCGGCTAGTAAACAGTAGAGTACACCACAAAACTCATAATACTCCTTACTATCAAAATCATAATTATATCTCACTCACACGCCCACGCCCACGCCCACGCCCCAACCTTTCTTGGTCCTAACGGCTCGGCAACCGCCCACGTTTAATTTTGTACCATCAACATTTACCTCTACAACTCACAAACCCCACATTTTGAAGTCCCCACACACATGCATTTGCACAAACTCTCACACACATGATCACCTGCACCACAATTACACACACAAACCTCTTATATATATCATCCTTATATATCACTATCTTTGTTTAGTTCTCATCTTTCTTTCTTTCAAATTCTCAATCAAAATGTTCACAGCTAGTTACGATCACCAAATGTTGCAGTGCAATAATCATAGTTGTCCAATTATGGACAGAAAATGGAAATCCAACGGTGAGAAAGTTGCCCCAAATTGCCCTCGTTGTGCGTCTTCAAACACAAAGTTCTGTTACTACAACAATTACAGCTTGTCGCAGCCTAGGTACTTCTGTAAAGGCTGTAGGAGGTATTGGACCAAAGGTGGTTCCTTAAGGAACGTTCCTGTTGGTGGTGGTTGTCGCAAAAATCGCAGATCCAAGTCCGTTAGGCTTGCCCAAAAGGACCATTTGGGTGGTTTTGATTCGAACCCAAATGAACCATTTGGATCTAGTGCTTCACCCGATGACGCAGGCCCATTGGTTCAGCCAAGTGGGTCTTCTTCAGATATTGATTTGGCCGTTGTTTTTGCTAAGTTCTTGAATGATCAAACCAATCAAGAATTTCCTGATGCGGTGATTGATGTATCTGATTCTTTATACTCTGATAGTGGCCAAAATGAGACGGTATTGATCGAAAGCCACGAGCCGTTGGATTTTGCTGGAGAAATACCTGCTTTGCTTGAAGAACAACAAATTCCTGATCATCAAGTAGTCCCTGTAGCAGAAAAGCAACAAGAAGAAAAACAGAGAGTTGGAGAATTTGTGGAAAATGATCAATTTGGGTTGCTAAGTTTGTTGGATGATGAAGTGATACAAGATGCTCTTTGGTCTCATGATGATGATTCGGCAACAACTATTAATCCAAGTTTTTCTTGGCAACCAATCGTGCAATTGCAAGATTTTGATTCGTTTCCAGTCGATGATCAGTTGAACATTCCTGCAAATCTTATCACTGATAATTGGAGTTCCTTCGATCTTTCGGGGTTCGAAGTTTTCTCAAAACCTTGATGTATAATTTAAAAACTTTTATTTTTTTCTCTCTCTAAAATTTTTCTTGTTAATTATATTTTCTCGTTCTCCTCCTTCATCTTGAAGGTAACTTTACTGTTACATTCCCATGAAAATTTCATGGTATAGAGTCTATAGACATTATATTAAAATGAAGATATTATAATAAAACTGAATATTAGTAAAATCTTTTTTTTTCTTCTCTTTATTGAGTTGTGTGGAATATTATATACTCTTGCCAAAGCTAGCTAGAGAAGATTAAAGAGAAATAAAAAGGAAAAGTGAAAGAAAGTTTTTTTTTTTTTCAGTGGCTACACAAAAGAAGGTAGATCTATCTCCTCCTTTATTTCTCAATCCCCTAATGTTCTCGGGAGAAGTGGCAATTGTCAATGGAACAAAGAAATTACTGCATTTTCTATCCTATAAACTTCAATAACAAGCTCTCAATTTTCTATTTGTATTTGTTGGGAATTTGTGTGTTTAAGAGTCCTCGATGATTAAATAAACCAAAGTTTTACTATGATCACAATTTTAAAGCGACACGAAAGCAAAAGCATATGGGGTCGGTAATCGGATAACCAACATTGAAAACTCGTTTTTACATTGGATAGCTTGGTGTTTTGATGATCTTTACCTTGTTAACCGCAACTTCCATATTTATTATCACATTTATTGCTGTTCCTCCGATGGTATTGGTGAATCTGTTTCCAGATCTCTACTTTATGGAAGATAAAATGTAAAATTTTATCTTTTTCATTAACTGTTATCACTGCTCCCCGCGTAAGAGTTCTCTAATATATATATTGGGAATATGAAATTTCTTAACATTTTATGTGAGTGATATTCGTTTTAAAGTCTCATGTGTGAGCCAATATATAATATGTGCAATGAATTTTCATTTCATTATTAACGAAAAAAAAGAAGATATCCCAACAAGAGTAGAGCTGGGATTCGACATTCACAATTGAATGTAGCTGCAACGTCAAGGTAAAGAGAAATTCTTAAGAATTGTGAGTGCTTAAAAAATGTATGTGCTATAAACATTTTTTTAACTATTGATAAAAATAAAAAAAAACAGTAAATATTATTTCTCTCTTTAAAATCAATGATTAAAAATAATTACGATACATAAATTTCCCATGTGCTCGAAATTATTAAGAATCATCGTCAATCTTATCTTTTGAATCTTTAATAGTTCGTTGCAAGCATAAGTATGTGGGGTTGGTCATTCAAAATACTGTGGGGATAATGAAAAGACTGTTTTTGGAATTGATATTTGAATTTGTTATGTGATGTGATGTAAGAATTGAGGATAAGTCCACCTCCACAAGATGATGGATCGATTTTTGGATGATAATGATTAATGAAAGGTGGGAAGTGGGAAGTGGGAACAGGTCGAGGACCTCAACCACATGGTTGCCCTGTTGTAACGTTGTTGTATTGATGTTGATGTGTTCTTTGTTACATAGAGGCACAGTGACGATTACAGTGACCTTGCGCATGCCTTGAGTTTCTGAAATCTTGATTTCTAACACGAATTCCGTCGGACTCCGTTATTCAGAAACCAAATGATTTTATAATTCTAGCCATAGAATGAAGTTTGGATTAGGCCCGACGCATGATTTAAACGAAATGGAGATAGAGCTAGCATAGAAGATAAAGCAATAAATAAATAGAATCGGCATTATCAAGGCCCAACCAAATGAATAGTCACAATTTACTCAATCGAATCTTGAAGATCCACGTCTCCTAATTATAGTGCAAAGTAGAGCTGATCATTGGTCTGTTGATTTGCTCGGCTCGTTTGCCCAATTCATAGTTGCTGCGACTTTGGACAAGAAAAATAGATTAACAAATCAAATTTCGTAAAAAATTAAGCTTGATTTAAAAAACGGATTGGGCTTCAATAATTGAAAAATAAGACGGACCGACTCGGTTTAGCCGGCTTAAATATATCACATTTAAAATATTTAATTATTTATATATAATCCGTTTAACATGTGATGTTAATGTTAAGATTATTTTACTGTAACATTTTAAACTACGAAAAAAATAAGGAAAAGCGGAATAAGTTAGAGTATTTTTTAATTTCTTTGTGCGTAATATTATATTTTGGGTTAAATTAAAGTATAGAAAAAAATTGAAAATTTGGGGTTGTTGGGTGAGTTTGAACTTGACTTAATTTATTAAGATCGAGTTTTAACAAAAATTAAAACTCAAATTTTCAGACCAATCTAATTCAATCAATATGTATTAGGCTTAAAATTTGTAAACCCAGCCCGATCTCTGTCGGAACCCTACATTCATTGATCACCTCTAGTACAAAGGGGAAATCTTTGTATGTATGTGTAAGAGGAGTGCTAAATACATGGACTCAATTGTCACAAACACATATTTGAAAATATTTTTTATCATTTTTTATTTTTGTGAACCGACTGAAAATTAAAGATAACTTTTCATATTTCAAAGGGAATTTTTCAATTTACTATTAGTGGGATGAGGGCAAACTAAAAAAAAATTAGTTAAGGCATTTATTTTTTTTTTTAATAATTTGTAGAAATTTCAAAGATCATTGTGATTTTAATAGACAGAGTCTCCATGGAGTCTAATACGGACTCGTCTTTTACACACATTCAATTTGTACTTGAAATGATTAATTTGTTTAAACAAAATGAACAAGAGAAAAAGCAAAAGCAGACAAATCTGTCATTTCATACCCAATTGCGGTGCACATAAGAATTGAAGCATTGATATGACAATCCCTTATATTAAAAGTCCAATAATTAAAAATATAACATTACTTAGCATTTTTTTTTTCCACATACATGTAGCACTTTTTAAGTAATGAAATATTATATAAGTACGTGTGGAGTCAATTTTATATATAATTCTCTTTGTTCTCTTTTTTATGTGTATTTCTTGAACAATCTCTGAAAAAAAAATGTAATGAAATGAGCCTATAATATTAGTGTTGTTGGTTTTACCAAGATAAACATTTGCATACGGCTCAGGCCTTGGCGATGCTGGTGAGGTCCTCGGTGACCAAAATTGAAGATGGTTTAAGGGATGTATCATGAATTTGGGACGTTGTACTTCTATTATTGCCAAGTTATGGGTAGGGATGGCATTTTGCTCCAAGGTGGTTCTGCCCTGCCTCGCTCCAATTAGGGCAAAAAATTTGCCACTTTCGAAGGATGATTATGGAAAGAGAATTTTTTTTTTTGATCCTAAAGTTGGTTTCAAAAAAGGACGAGAATAACAGGCCTCGTTAAATAGATTTTTATTTTTAAGCATTTAATTTATTGTTATATTAATATTTAGTCAAATAGTTTTAATATTTAGCTAAAAAAACTTATGTTTTGTGTTTTTCTTTTTAAAATAAAACTAAAAAAGAAGAAGTGAACATAAATGAAAATTACGATTTTCTCTACTTTTTAATTTATTTAAATATATAAATAAAATTGTTTTCATTCAAAAAAATATTGACAAGAAAATTCTCCATAAGAAACTGATTCCTCACATTCTTTGCTGAGACGGTAGAAAAATAATTCTCAACAGGGACAAAGTGGGGTTTTATTTCCCACAGTACAATGGGAAGGTAAAACCCGCTCATCCGACATCATTGCTATCCTTGGTCATTGACTTTAATAAGGATGGCAACATGTATGATACATCGAATTTTACCTAACTTCTATCCATGCTAGTAAATCACTATCCGTATATTACTTATTATCCGTCTATTTTTTACTTTCTAAATTCATGCATATATCCCTTAAACTTTTCACTACTTGTTAATATACGTATCCATTAAAATACACTAGTATGAATATTGGTATAGATTAAAGTAGGTAACCTACTCGAATCCGACTCAAATTTTTTTCTTTTATTTCAATTTTTTTATAATGATAATACATTATAAATCTTAAATCATTCATTCAATATTAAATTTTTGAATATTTTGATAAGGAATTGATGTGGTTTAAGCGGCTGTTGCCTTATTTATGTGACAACTGCCCCCTTTTTCTCCTCCTCTCTATACTTACATCTTACTTCCTTTTTTTTTTTTTTTAAGTAAAGATAACACGGGTTTTAAACAGCTGTAGTCTTATTTATTTTGGTCAAAAATTTTTGATTGTTACGAGTTAAAACTCAATTACTTAGATCAGATGAAAACTTCATTTGTAATTTTAAATAATTTTATTTATAACATGAATATAAAAAATTAACATTATTAATAAAGTTTTTAAAATTACTAATAAAATATCTATTTAATTTAAACCCAATAATTTAAACCGAAATCAACTAAAAAAATCTTTTTGTTTGACAGCTGTCCCTTTTTCTTTCTTTTTCTCTTTTTTTATTTATTTTAAACGAATGAAAGAAACGAAACAACAAATTGCCTTATTTGTTTTACAACACAAAATCAACTGCTCTTCCTCCAGCAGTTTGGGTAATACTTAAATGAAATTTAAAATAAATTTTTTAAAAACAATTTGAAGATTTAATTTCAATTTAAGAATGATTAAATCATGTACCAAACAAGATATGTGCATTATCCAAATACATTAACTAATATCAAGTGGGGCCAAAGGGGTGGCAGGGGAGCGAAACAGTTGGTGTTTTGTCATAAAATTAGCTGAATTGCACTGTATTAGTTTTCAAAACTTGAGGTTGGAATAAAGAGAGTACTAAACATAATTTTTGCAGTATCTTGCGGGTTATGTACTAGTACTGAACAGCTATTTATTGTTCACACTTAAACAGATTCTGATAAACTCAGCGCATGAAAATAATCTACCCATTGTAATCCCTGAAAACAAAGTTGCATATTGTCATTCATATGAGAATGATGTAGAATTGGTTAGCAAAGAAATTGCAGACCATCACCTCCTAAGTCCACTTGTAAATAATTGGGTATGCATCATCTCTTCCCTCAAAGTGCATAAGCATGACACCCGAACGTTTTCAAGAAAGCCAATCACGATCAGTGTACAAACATTCTGGCCAAGAAAGGATGCACCTCCACCCAAACAGCTGTGTGCTATAATTTAATGTCCCAACATCTTTTAGTTTGAGTGCTTATCTGGCTCACATATATGTAGTTTATTTTTAATGCATTCCCTTTTTCTTCCCGAAAAGAAACACTGATCATAAATTCATGTTAGTGGATTATTTACTAGGTGTGAACATAATGAGATACTTATCATATTTTAAAATGATTTATTTTTACTTTGAAAGGAAAGAGATTGAATCCGAGTTCTCTTTATAAAAAATCTGAAAATTACCCTAAACCAAGAGGTCCAAGTCTTTAGAGATTGTAAGGATTATATATAAGATTGCTTTCCTGGTCTACCTTCAAGTGAAGTATCTTGCTTATAATAGTGAGGCAACAATCCTTTTAGACATACTGTCTCATGCTTTCTAGCAACAATACCCTAAACGATGTTTTGAATTTTATCACCAAAAATGGTGTCCAAATAGCTTTGTTTTGATACGTCATATATATATGGTGTCCAAAAATGATGCGCACCGCCGTTGGTCCAAACCCCTACCGTGCAAATGCACTTGTTGGGCTATTTTTATCATTTTCACAAGTTCAACTTTTTCATTATATAATGTTCAATTATTGACATATCTTTACAGCACGTAAAATATAAAGCTGCTACATATCCGCATGTGCATGTAAAGGATACAAACTATGGGTGTGGAATCAGATTATATGTTAATCATAAATTCTTAACCCAATTAGTGACAATTTTTTTTTCAATATATCTTAACCAGCACATTCTATAACGGGTTATATAAATCTTAACGTGTAAAAATTTGGGTTGACTTGGCTTATATATGGCTTGACTTATGAATTCAAAATCAAGTTCAAATGAATTGAAGTTTAGATCACGTTGGGACATCTGATTGGCTCTAATTGAGTTAGATTCTTGAATTCAATTTTTTTTTCATTGCAAACACAAGTTTAAAAAATCAAATTAACATACTTATCTCTTGGACGTTCAAATTCTAAAAGTCCAAATAACCTAAACAAATTCAAATCACTAACTCCTCACAAACAACCAAAAAAAAAAAACAAAATAAAGATTACTTCTCACAATCCGGAAGATTTATATATTTTACATATATATAATAAAAATTTGAGTTCAAGAGTCATGAGTTAATTTAGGGTTTAAAAAACTTCACATTTACCTAATTTAAATTTAATTCGAATTGAATTTTTTTTAATCTAATATAATCTAATTCTAATCCATGAAAATCTCAATCTTAACTTCCCAAAAATCCAGAATTGAGTACAAATTAGGCTTGGCTAACTTGCCAACTTCCACTCCTCATCCAAACTTTATACTACTGAACTAGCTCTTGTGGTTCGCAAATTTTTGCTTCAATTTCAACCAATTATTAGCTCCTAACTCTCTCTTTTATCCACCTTAATTGCAGTTTTAATGGTTAACAAATACTAGCAATCTTAATTTTGGGATTTCTTATTGAAAATCAATATTCTAAACAAGCATCATGAAAACTAGGGGAAGCATTGCATTTTTCATATTTTTGTTCTTCTTTTTTCTTATTATTTGGATGACGGGTAAGTATTAAAATGCAAGAATCTCAAATAAAAATATGGGACTATTCATTCAATCAGCTCCCTAGCTAGGCCCCAGGTATGGTTGGGGAATCACTTGTCCCCACCTTCCCTGTCGACTTATTCCCACCATGGGCCATACTATTCTTAACATTTAATCCAACTTGTTTCCAGTCTTCCTTATCAATGGACATCTATCCAAGGTCCACACTAATGAAAAATCAATTTTTTTTTCTCTTTTTCTATTTGTTTGTTTTTTTCAATCCTAAAATATTCTCCATTGTCTTTTACAGAGGGGTCACCTTTAGATTTTGTGCCTAACTGCATGCCACAAATGTCACTCACGGTTGGTTCTTGAAAAGACGTGGTTAATGTGCTTGGCATTTATAAATTTTCATAAAAATTACAAATAAAACTGATTTAATTTCTTGAAGATTGTTCTCTACACTCAAGGGTATAAAACTTTGATGTATAAATTTTAAAATTAATAAAGAAAATATATTTTGCAAATATTCTATTACTATTATATTTTACGAAGAGGCCAAACTAGCATTATTTTGTGTTTGGGTTTGTGAGAAGGTTCATGCATAGGAAGGAAAAAAGGTCTACTTTTGGCTATCCTTTCAAAAGATCAATATTTGTTTCATGATAAGAACTTTAGATCAAACACAAACTGATTTTGAGGCCTTACCATTATTAATATCACAGAAAAAGTTGTGGTGTCTACACCTCTTTTTTTCGTGTTGATTTGTCATTTTCACAACTGGATCTGCTATGCATCACAACTCAGAAAGATCATCAATCTCTATTTTTCGAGTGTTTGGAAAATTACAACTGATAATGTTTTTGATATTATGCAACATCTTAAGTACAAGAAACTTTCTTTTACATTATAATACCAGTATATGATGCTGCCACATAGCCTTTTATTTCTATTATCATAAAAAAAAAACGTAGGCTTTTATTTTCCAATGCAATACCAAATAAATTTAGCACCAAGAAAAGGACCAGTAAACTCATATACCTAGCAGAAAAGAAGAAGAATAGTACTATTAAATTAACCAACAATTTAGAAGTAAACAATGGTTCGATAAATCAACCACATATGGAAACTGTAAACTAGGTCCCTTATCCCCAAATCATTAATTTGATTAAATTCTTTTTATCCATCTTTGCATAAGAGACCATGAACTGAGCTGTCCCTCCTGTCTCAATCTACATAAAAGCAACCAAAGCATTTTTGTGTATATAATCATCTCAAAGATTTCAAGATTACAGATGTTACTCTCTTTTTAGTAAATCTAAATGAAACCAAGGGCATTTCAGCATTTTACTATGAATGATAAAAAGAACATCCATAGAAATTTCAGGGACTAGTTTTTGCCATAATTAGATGAGAGAATAGTAGCAGAGTACTAACCTCATCATGTCAAGCAATGCAATCACTATTATTCTCTTGTTTGTCAACATCTCTCTGTTTCCTGCCATCTCTGCCCTGAACCAAGAAGGTCTCTCCCTTCTTTCATGGCTTTCAACATTTAATTCCTCAGCCTCTGCTACTTTCTTCTCTTCATGGAATCCAACCCACCAAGATCCATGCAGATGGGATTATATCAAATGTTCTGGTGATGGGTTTGTTCAGGAAATCACAATAACCTCCATCAACCTTCCTACCAGCTTCCCCAAACAGCTCCTCTCCTTTAGTCACCTCACTACTTTAGTCCTTTCAAATGGGAATCTTACTGGAGAAATCCCACAATCTATAGGAAACTTGTCATCATTGGTGACCTTGGACCTCAGTTTCAATGCACTAACAGGAAATATCCCAGCAGAAATTGGAAAGTTAGCTGAACTGCAGCTACTGTCATTGAACACAAACTTCTTGCATGGTGGGATTCCAGCAGAAATTGGAAACTGTTCAAAGCTTCAACAACTTGAACTGTTTGATAACCAACTCTCTGGGACTATTCCTGCAGAAATAGGACAGTTGAAGGCTCTGGAGATCATCCGTGCTGGAGGGAATTCAGGATTTCATGGCGAAATCCCAATGCAGATATCAAACTGCAAACAACTAGCTTTTCTGGGTCTTGCAGATTCTGGGATTTCAGGGCAGATTCCAAGCAGTTTAGGGGAACTGAAGAATCTAAAAACTCTTTCAGTGTACACAGCCAATCTCACTGGTGACATACCACCGGAAATTGGCAATTGCTCAGCCTTAGAGAATCTATTTCTGTATGAAAACCGACTTTCTGGCAAGATTCCCGAAGAATTTGGTTTGTTGAAAAATCTCAAGACGGTGCTATTGTGGCAAAACGATCTAAGTGGAAGCATTCCAGGATCTCTTGGGAGCTGTTCAAGTTTGGTAGTTATTGATTTCTCATTGAATTCTCTAAGTGGAAAGCTGCCTTTGTCTCTGGCAAATTTAGTTGCACTGGAGGAGTTCCTTTTGTCTGGGAACAACATCTCTGGAGAAATACCACCATTTGTTGGCAACTTTTCCGGTTTAAAGCAACTTGAATTAGATAACAATAGATTTTCTGGTGAAATTCCACCAACCATTGGGCAACTAAAGGAGCTTTCCCTGTTCTTTGCCTGGCAGAATCAGCTTAATGGAAGTATACCAGCTGAGTTGGCCAACTGTGAGAAACTTCATGCATTGGACCTTTCACACAATTTCCTTACTGGGTCACTTCCAAACTCTGTCTTCAATCTCAAGAACCTAACCCAATTGTTGTTCATATCTAATAGACTTTCAGGTGAAATTCCACCTGATATTGGAAATTGCACTAGCTTGATACGTTTACGGCTAGGATCAAACAACTTCAGTGGTCACATTCCATTTGAAATTGGGCTCCTACACAGTTTAAGCTTCCTAGAATTATCAGAAAACCAATTCACTGGAGAAATTCCCCCAGCAATTGGGAACTGCACTCAGCTAGAAATGATAGATTTGCACGGAAATAAGCTCCAAGGCACAATTCCAGCATCTTTTGAATTTCTAGTCAGTCTTAATGTTTTAGACCTTTCAATGAACAGCATAGGAGGCAATATTCCTCAGAATCTGGGCAAACTAATTTCCTTGAACAAACTGATTCTCAGTGGAAACGACATTGCTGGCTCAATTCCTAAGACTCTTGGCCTTTGTAAAGATCTGCAGTTGTTAGATTTGAGCAGCAACAGAATTACTGGTTTTATCCCAGATGAGTTTGGCCGCTTGCAAGGACTTGATATCCTCCTGAATCTGAGCTGGAATTCTCTAACTGGTCCAATTCCAGAATGCTTGTCAAATCTCTCAAAGCTCGCCAACTTAGATCTCTCTCACAATATGCTAACAGGAAGTTTGAGAGTACTCGGTAGTCTTGACAATCTTGTTTCTCTGGATGTCTCGTACAACAACTTCTCAGGCATCCTTCCTGACACTAAGTTCTTCCACAATCTCCCACCCACTGTATTTTCTGGTAATCAAGCGCTCTGCACCGACACAAATGAGTGTCATTTAAATGGACATCTCCATGGCAAGAAATCCAACAGAAATCTTGTTATATGCACTCTTCTCAGTGTAATTGTAACTACAACGATTGTTGTTGCTGGTGTAATTTTGTTTATCAGATTTCATGGAACTGCATTCGGGAGGAATGATGAAGAAGACAATTTGGAGTGGGATTTCACACCATTTCAAAAGCTTAACTTCTCTGTAAATGATATCGTCATGAGGCTGTCAGATTCTAATATTGTCGGAAAGGGTTGTTCAGGCATGGTTTACCGTGTTGAGACTCCCACGAAGCAGGTTATTGCAGTGAAGAAGCTATGGCCAGTAGAGAAAGGAGAGCTTCCAGTTCCAGAGATAGATTTGTTTTCTGCAGAAGTCAATACTCTTGGATCAATAAGGCATAAAAATATAGTGAGGCTTTTGGGATGTGGTAATAACGGGAAAACTAGATTGCTCTTGTTTGATTACATATGTAATGGGAGTTTGGCTGGATTGCTCCATGAGAAGAGGATTTTCTTGGACTGGGATGCAAGGTACAAGATCATACTAGGAACAGCTCATGGTTTAGCTTATCTTCACCATGACTGTATTCCTCCGATTGTTCATCGCGATATCAAGGCCAACAACATCTTGGTAGGACCACAATTTGAAGCTTTTCTGGCAGATTTCGGACTAGCAAAGCTTGTCGATTCATCAGAGAGTTCAAGGGCTTCCAACATAGTTGCAGGTTCTTACGGGTACATTGCTCCTGGTGAGTACAAACTACAAACACAGCAAATAAACTATATTAAAGAAAACCCCCAAATCAATACAATTTCACAACCTTTAACTACAAACATAATTCAATATCTTTTGAGTTTGCTCCTTAATGAGCCATATCACTGCTTACAATATACTTCTTATAAAATCCAACATCTGTTTAGCTTAAAAATTCTACATAAGTTAATATATTTTCAAAGTTTTTTATTTCTTTTTAACAGTCTAATTCCCAGTTTCTTATTGAATGAACACTTCCTAGATTTTGTTTACTTAGTTTTTCTCCATCAGTTGATTTTCATAAACCCAAAATACAAATCATACTTCTGCATGGGATGATTTCTTACTATAACTATGTATTTAATGTAGTTTATACAATTTGCAGAATACGGATACAGTATGAGAATCACAGAAAAGAGTGATGTGTACAGCTATGGTGTGGTGCTCCTAGAGGTCTTAACAGGAAAGCAACCAACAGATAATCGAATTCCAGATGGTGCCCACATTATCACCTGGATTAACAGAGAACTTCGAGAAAGGAAAAGAGAATTCACAACTATTCTTGACCAGCAACTATTACTACGATCAGGTACACAGATCCAAGAAATGCTTCAAGTGCTTGGGGTGGCTCTTCTCTGTGTGATTCCTTGCCCAGAGGAAAGACCTACTATGAAAGATGTCACAGCCATGCTCAAAGAGATCAGACATGAAAATGAAGATTTCGGAAAGCCAAACATGAAATCAGCAGTTCACTGTTCCAGTTTCTCTAGATCAACTGAACCTCTAATTAGATCACCTTCCTAGTTGCTATGGTTCCCACAATCTTGTGTTCTACTTTCGTCAATATTTTTTCGAGTAACAAAATGATTTGTATAGATTGATATCATGTAGTAGCATTCATAGGATTTCATATTCCCTTTCCTTTATTGTAGTTAAACTATTCTTCCATTTATTTGGAGACCATTTCTCAGTCTTTCTTATGATTTCTGTCTCAAGCAAGAAATTATGGGAGCTCATTTTCAGTGCAGAATCACAGCATACTGGTTTTGCAGAATCAAAGAAAATGATAACCTGATACATCTTAAAGTGCTAGTTAAAATTTCTTTCACAAAAAGTGCTTTAAATGTAACAGAGAGAGAACATTTTTAACCTTTTTCCCTCAAAATCAGAACACTTAAATTTAAGAAGATATGCACAACCCCATAATAAAGGGACCAAATATGCAAATAACGGAGAATATTAACTTCACTTTCCAAAAAATAAAACATAAACCAAAATTTTTGGATGAAAATCCCACAATCTGTCATCATAATTATCCAAAAGGCCCTTCCATCAACAGCATTAGATCACAGTAAGTGAACAGTAATTAAAAGTGCTACAGTAATAAAAATTCAATCAACGTGATCTCTAGTTACTGCAGTTATCAAAATGGGACCAACAGAAATAGATTTAGTTGTCAAGCTCATCCGTTTGTCTACGAGGAGCTGGGGCAACGAAAAGCCTAGATGTGACAATTTTGCCTTGCATGAGCCGAATAAAACATAAAATTATGGAGAACCAAAAGGACCACCATGCCCACAAGCTTCACCAACATCTTATTTCAATAAAAATGTATAGATCTCAGGCTCCATGTTCTTGGAAGTATGCATTGCCTCTAGTCATTTGACATCAAACAATCTTAGGCCCACAGATAGCTTATGGTACCCTATCACTCAAATGGCTAAAGATCCAGTGCAAGCAACCATTAATACAAGTTAAATTATATTGGACCTTTCCGTACATGCAATTTGAACCACAATAATTCAGAGTAAACTGTAGTTCATTTCATCTGCGATTAGCCTATATTCATCATCTTCTAATGACAAGAAATATAAACTCAGCATTTCCATTGAACAATTGTTCACCTGCCTGGCAAATGATGCCAACCTAATCAAGCGAGAATAGTCACTTCTATAAATCAAGTTTCATGCCGGCAAGCAATAAGATTCCATTAATCATTATCCAACACTAACAGGATACTTAAACACGTATTCCATTTCTTTATAATTTACTATCAACTTCTCCAGTAACAAATTACAAGTATAATTGTTCTCACTCTAATGCAGACACTATAGTATTACTACACCAATGCTAGCACAAACGCAAGCACCAGACAAATTTTTCTATATACAGAAGTGGAGTATGAATAAACAACATTTTTTTTACAAGTATGAATACACCAACATAAAATTAGCAGAATTGAACACCCTGTTTCATTTCTGAAATTGGAAACAATTAAACCATCAGAAAGCATGTTGTTTTGAGAAGCGTTTCGTACGCACCCAAACCTCCCCCACCCCCCAAAAAAGGGGACTTCCGTAATACTCCCTGATGAAGATCCACTTCCAAGATAATCCTGGAAGATGGGTGTTGATACTCTGCGACTACCTATTTCTGAATCACATTTTTTCTTCAGTTTTCAAGATTGTAAAATGATTCTTAATTCGACCAACAATAAGGTACTTCCAACTTAAAAGACCTATTATTTCTCATAATACATAAATTTTCAATTATATGAAGATATTTGGTAGATGATAGGTTAACAGTTGGTGATGTGCGTGCATCAAGAACTCACGCACACTGTAAAATACAACTTCTATTATATATTTATGTTACATGATTTATCACCAGCTCATCAAACATCTCTCCATCTAAATATTTTAAATATTGAGGCGTCATGCTAAACTTTTTTTTAATAAATAAACATTTGTGTATATATATAACGTACCAAGGAGATGCAACCCAAATACAAAAAATCTTATCAACACGATAGAAGGTTACAAAATCTAAAAGATCAATCTCATTTACAAAAAACTTATTCTTCAAAAAAAAAACTAAGATCAATCACCTATCTTTCGGTCAAGTTTACAACGAGTACACTCCTTGGAACAAGGAGTTGTGTGGCTTCGACTAGACTTCAAAAGAGAAGTACAATTTGGAGTGTGCCCAGGAACTCTTCGCGAAGTACCAATGTTGGTGAATGACTTCTATAAGCTACACTATCAAAACCCTTCCTATGTCTTTTATTCCATACAAGCCAAAAAATAAGAAAGAGAATCAAAGAGTAATTCTCCCTTTAATTCCGTAGAAGCTCAAATACAATTCAAAGCCCACACTTCATCTCCTCGGAGCCGGAGATAAAATACCAAAACACAACAAAAAAATCATGCTAAACTAGTAGCACAAAGAAGATAAATAAATGTCTATCAAAGTTTATATAGATTCTATCTATAGTTAAACCAACCACATGAAGCACCACCTTGTCCACTCGCATGCATTCATTTTATTGTTTTCCAGTATTTGTGAGGAGACAACAGTGAAGGGTGAAAAATGTGGCATTTGCAAATAGTTGAGAAGATCTATGCATATAAAAGACGTAGAAAAGAGAACATGCACAATTGTTGGCATTAAAGCATCCAGCATATTAGTTTGACTGATCCTCGAGGCTGTGCTGTATGCTGGGTCAAGTTTGTAGAGCTTTTTAGATCCACCTTAGGTGTTTAATTGTTCTCAACTCAAAGTAGTCAGCTCTGTTACACTATCCTAAATATTATCTTTTAGATTTCTTTTTTTTATGTAAAACACACACATTACTTGAACCTAAGAACTTTAAGATGCAGGACCTTAACCAACTTTTAAATTTATTAGAACTAATATATTTTAGAAGCGCATAAGAATAAAGCACAACATCTAATACACAATGGTATGCATAGGAGCAGCCATATGAAATTACTTAATTGACATGACAGTACCGCATGATAAGAACCATAAGAATGGAAAATTATTATTAGAGTTATAGAGCATCAAAAAATAATTATTAGAGTTCTCTTTTAACAGTGTTTGATCCAAAAGAGAACATTCAAAGTGAAAACGTTCTATAAATTTTACACAAGTAAAATTGACATTACATACAAATTCAAGCAATACGATATGAACCCCGTTCTTTCTGCACCTTCAGAAATACAGAATGATCAGTGACACGAAAGCAATAAAAAGAAATGCGCAACAAGGAAGCTCTGTTACATTCCCAAATCTAAATGCTTACCAATCTTTACAAAGAAGCATGCCACACCTGATGGAGACATATATCCTTGCAGATTACGATCTTGAAAACACTGAAATCAACTACTCCAAGATTATGGCTGTGTCTGTGGATGCCACTTTATGCTGCATCCAACACTTTTGGCAAATGGAAAATACTTATTTTAAGCATATAATCATGAGAGGCCAAAACTTCAAAAATACTAATAAAGAAGAAGCACGAAAAATTGAGAGGATACCTAGGTTTCTGAACTGATGATACCGGTTGACCACTCAGAACACAATCAATTGCCAGGCTTATGTCCCTATACAAAATATTAATGAAGCAGATTAACTACTAATATCGGATACAGAATAAATTTATGAGTTAATTCTTATTAAGCTTGAAACAACAAAAACCAACCTTCCTGTGACACGTACATTATTACTCGGCCGAGAATGATCAAACTGGCCATGGTACACCAGCTCAAATGGCCTACGACCATCCTGTTAAAACATGATAGATTCTCTCCAAATTAGAAAAGGTTGAACATAAGAATTTTCTAGCTTTTACTATAAACAAGGAGTATTTGATACAAAACTTAAATGACAAGCTCCATAAGGGGATTTCATGAGGATATCCATAAAACTGAGCCTTCAAACAAGAACTGAGATGAGATATCAAGCTTCAAAACTCTTCTCAAGAAAGCTTGAGTCCCAATATCGGGTCAGAAACATAAAGCCATTCACATTTTATTGCAAATTTTCCAGGAGTCATGTTCACAGGATCCTGCAGAAGGTTATTTAGCAGCCTGTTGGCCGCCTGTCCCAATCATCTCCGTGAAGTTTAGCATTGGGTAGAGGGGAGGCAATATCATTAAAAGAGTGGTAATGCAAGCCGAGGTACCTTTCTAAATAGGAAAAATTCTGGAGTGCAAACTGCTCCAAAATCTCGTGCAACATCTTGTGACTGCAACCAAATATTTTTAACTAAATAGTAGGGCACTTTCAAGAGAAGATGGATTAATAAGAAAATATTCACACATCTCAAAAGGTCTAATGTGAAATCACACTACTATAAGATGTAATAGATTGTTATAATCTCAAAAAGTTGCATTGAGATTGTTGTGATCTCAAAATAATCCCTCTAAGAAGAGTTTACAAATTCGTTGATGTAAGAAATAAATTTAAATCATAGTAATAGCAAGTAAAAGACCAATAGCAATACTATTAATCTAATGAGATTATTATGATCTCGAAATAATCTCCAAAGATCTAATAGCCTTTTTTTATCTGATTGCAGCTTCAGAATTATATTTCTAGTTAATGATCCCACCAACTAAAAGGTTAAAAGCGTATTGTTACGGTTCATTAAAATAATAACAAAAAGGACAGTTATAATGCCCACCGGCTCCATCAAAGACGAGATGAAACAATTGATGTTGCTTAACATAACTGCAATATTTTTAAATATGTACATGAGGTGTGAGCATGTGACCAATCACATAAAACCAGTTTCATGCATCAAAAATGAAGCTCAACCAAAACCAGGCAACTTATCTATGATCATGAGAAACAGGCACAGCCTTATTCACAAAGCCATTAAAAAGGTTAGAAAAAAATCACTAACAAGAGGGAGCATGTTGCAGTAGGCATGTGCGTACCTCATCGTATAGATAAGGGAAGGGATATCTAAACAGTTTAGCCTCTTCAGCCATGAAATCTGGCCCATCCTGTGAAGAACAGTTCCATTTGGGACAAATCAAACAACAGCTTCAATGCAGATCTAATCTCAAATTATGGAGTCATTAGAACCTGAGGATGAGTAGCTACAGAATTTGAAGATATTGCAACAACTGCAAGTCCTTTCTGCAGAACATTCAAATAAACTTTGGATATGTTACTTTGTTATGTCATAACTTAGCCAAGTTCCCATTGGAAAAGCAAAACGAGCCAAGCCTGTCAAGGAAAATGCGTTCGGCTACCTTCATATAGAAATTTGCAAGCTTTACAATATCTTTCTTCAAGTGTTTAACAAATGGGCAATGATTGCAAATGAACATAACCTGCACCACCACATTGTTAGAATACCTCCCATGACTGCATATATGTTCCGAAAGAACACTCAGAATAAAAATCTTGCTCAGTAGGGGAATGAAAAATAGCAGTTGTTGATGCAGTAACGATGGTGATCTTGCATTAAGGAATTTTGAAAATATGAACTAAAAGTACTTAGTCTTAAGCCCCACTAAGTATAAATCTGAACTTTAACTGCATAATCTTAAGCCTCACTAAGTGCAAATAACTCCCAAAGGGTCACACTAAAGGAATTTATTCCGAGCTTTGAATTGCATCCCATGCTTCACTGTGAAACCTTTACTTCCATTTAATTGAAATCTTAGTTTACATTTTGATCGCATCAATACCCTCTCAAGAACTAATGGTTTACGTCGTAGGATAATTTGAGAAATTAAAGAATGGATTTTAGATTTTACACTGCTTGCAACCCCCAAAAAAAAGGAATCTCCGCTCTATTCTGCCTAAAACAATTACTTAATTTAATTGGTATGAGTTTCCATAAAAACTATACTAAAAGGAGGTACAGTGTTCTTAGCTTCAATGAATTCTTTTTCTCTCAGTTTTCTAAAAGAATACCCTGAAACAAACTTCCTCTTGCAAATTTCACATCAACTCCCCAAAACGAATATCAATATCAAGAAAACCAAAAAGAAAGTTTGCATCATCTAAAACGAGAGAGGGGGCAACAAATAGAAATAAAAAAAAAAATTAGACACGACTCAGGCAAAAACAAAGGAATCAAATAAAAGAAAAAGGGGATTTACCAGTAAAGCAGGATATGATTCTAAATCTTCCAATTTCCACAATTTTCCAGTTAAGGGCTCTCGCAACTAATTAATGCACACATAGACACACAAAAAATAAATAAAAATATGAGAAACGTAAAAAAATCAATTGAATGTGAATAGCGCTATATGTACATTGTATACTATGTACACAGTTACACTCATATAACGCAAGTATATGCAAACGCAATTATATAGGTTGAAGAGCGTGAAGAGGAAGCTAACCTCAAAATCGGGAGCTCTGAAGCCTACGGAGACCCCCTGGGACTCAGTTCTGGCAGCACGAATCACGAGCTTTCTTGGTGCGAGTGCAGTGCTCCTTCGCTGCAGAGGATGAAATCCCATTCCTTTGGACATAGCCCATCCTGATGATAGAAACGAACATCTTCTGATCGTTGCTAATGTGCGCCTCGTGGACTGTAAACATGCGCCTGCTGCTGTTGCGGACGACGTCACGCTAACGCTCATAGTTAGAGCAGCCATTGATTTCTGTTTGTATGGTTAGCAACTTTGGAAAGCGAATGGACCAGTCGACCCGGCTCTCGGGTAATAAAGATAGAGGCGTCATTTTGTTAAATTTGCAAGGATAATTTTGTCCTAATAAAAACTATTTTCTACCCTTACCCTGTTTCTCTGATTTTGGTCTTCTTCTCTTTTGGGAGTAATCTAGCAGCCCAACAATTATAGGCTTCGTCAGGGCCCAAAAGTCTAGACACGGTTTGGTTACCCAACCAAACAAAGAATACCATACCCAAACCAAGTCTTTCGGTTCCCCAAAAACAATAACCATAATCAAACCATTTCATTCTATTAACTAAATTTCGGTTAACCGCCCAATGTTTTATGATTAACCGAAACTTTTGGTCATTCAATTTTCTTTTTATAAAATCATCATACAATTTAAAAAGACATAATTCATATTAAAAAAAAAGTGATTGAGGGAGACTTGAGAGGATCTTTAACCCTTAAATTACGAGTTTATAAATGAAATGATTAACACAATTGAGTTTTAATTTAAAAGCTCTTTTAAATTGG
This sequence comes from Bretschneidera sinensis, assembly GCA_023935145.1. Lineage (NCBI taxonomy): Eukaryota > Viridiplantae > Streptophyta > Magnoliopsida > Brassicales > Akaniaceae > Bretschneidera > Bretschneidera sinensis. The sequence goes on from CM043697.1 coordinate 153,103,478, forward strand.
AAGGATTAGAAAATAAAAATATAAATTGTAAACTAGAGTTTCATAATTTACCGATTTACCTATAAATAAATGCATCAAAGTAACAATATAAAAACTATAATGTTAAAATGATATTATTCACACTTTTTTTTCATTCTATGAACACAAGAGGAAGAGAAACTCTCCCTACTAAACTCATCAAAAAAAGGGCATGTCTTCTCACTTATTCTATACTTTTTAAAAAAAATAGACAAACTTATATGGAGTTGTTGGCTTGAAGAGGCTTTTTTTGGTTTATTGAAGGTCCACTAATTGGACCCATGGGTTTCATAACAAAAAGGAATTATATTTCATCGTTTATCTTTTAATTCTGGTTGTATACAGACAAATCTCTTATTGTAACAAATGACTTTCACGATTAAGTTAGTTGATAATAGTCATATTTAAAATATTTAATCCGATACCTCAAAACATCCAAAATATTTGTTGGTTAATAAAAAATCATAGTTTGTATTAAGTCAATCTGATTTTCGATAATGATCAATGGTTAACCGATTTGACAATATATTTTTCTTTAAATGTTGTCATCATCATTATCATTAAGATAAGATTATAAAAAAACTTTATGTTGCACTTTTGCAATTTAGGCACACTTAAATATTTGTGTTTATACACTTTCTGATGGTACCATCTTGACATTAAGTTAATGTCTTAGATAATACAAATCCCCTGGGGTTAAATATATATTAAATTATGCAATTAAGTAGCCTAGTAATTGTCTTGAAAACATGTATGCTGTCTCTTTCTACTGTATTAAATCTATGATTTCCCGCAAGAATCTATTGTTTTCACACCCTGCATTGTGTGAGTATGGAATCTAACCCATATAAATTAGTTTAACTCTCAATGTATTATGATATAAGCTATTTTGGTTCACCATTAATGATTATAATTTTTTATTTTCTTCCTATCACGATTTTTAATTTTCTAAGCAAAATTTGATTAGGGGGGATAAACCCCATGCATTAAATATCACTCGAACCAGTTGGGTCCTCTTCTAATTGTCTTGTCTGTTTTTTTTTTAATTTAATTATTATTGTGTTTCATTTTGTTGCCGTAAAAAACGTGCAACTGAGTTGGAGATCAGATCTTGGGGAAACTTGCATAGGAAAATAAAATAAGCCAAGGAGTCGTCGAAGGAGAATGCCTCCGAAGATGCTTCAATACCTTGTTAGTACGAGGTTCTTGAAAGTGCGGAAATGATAGTGTTTTTCTCTTTTTAGGTCAAGAATCTGATCTCTTTTTGACGTGCATATCTGGGTCCTTTTTATAGTGTTTTGGGGATGAAATGGCCCTTGTGCCAAAGGTGATGGTGTCCTAAAAATCCTGTTGTGTGGACCAACATTATCCGCGTGTTACGTTATTGTTTCAATTTGAAGCTGTCCACATGTTACTCTACTGTTTTGATTTAAGATTGTTTACGTGTCGTGTTTTCATTGAAAATGTGTTTTTAAGTTATATCACGTCATATTGTTGATTTTAAACCTAAAAGGAATCCTATGTATTCAAATATTAACACCCATTGCATCTTTATCCATGCATGATTAGTTTTTTAAGTTTTAATTTTAATTACTGGTGTGTTGGTTTTAATTTTAATTTTATAACAAAAGTAATAGCCTAGTGATTTTAGAATAGCTTTTCTCATTTAGATTTTTTCTGGGTTGAATGGCGTACGGATAAACTTGCGCATAATATATTATATCTATTTTTTTGGACGGATAAGAGACAGCCTATCAATGCACAACCTAATGAATTCGCAAGTAAAATTCTCGTGATTTGGCTGTAACAAATATAAAACTTAAAATCAACGATCTTATGATTATTTTATGAAATTTTTGTTATTTTATTCATATTATGGTGACTATTATTGTAAAATATGCAAACGATTAAAATGGTTGATTGAAAATTTTAATAAAAATTTTTTCGATCAAATTTTTTAACCATTTTAATCAAAATGATATAAATATTTAAATTTCAATAATTACGATCGATTAATCAATACTATTTATATAATTAAATTTTTTAAATTTATTATATATTTAATTTATTCTTTAAGACAAATTACAAATAACCTACCATAAGTTTAGACAATTTCAGGGTATATTCATGTGGTTAACTTAAAAATTTGTACTTGACTACAGTGCAGTTTTCTGTTAATATATACGGAGTATAAGTTAATGTCGTTAAGTGTTACGTGACATGCACAGACTGTTGTTTTCTCCCTTTTTCTTTTTCTTTTTCTTTTTCCGTTTTGGAGCAACCAGTCATATGCGAAGGGCCACCTAGGCGTTCTGTGCGAACGGCAACCTAGGCGACAGTTGGCATTGCCGTTACGCAAGGGGCAACCTGAGCGCCATCCGGAGTTCAGTTTTAACCTGTATTTTTTTAATTTTGAGTTTATTTTTTTTAGTATTGGTGGTTGAGGTTTGATTTTTGATATTATTCGAAATTTTCAATAACTCTGACTTTCAATTTTTTTAAAAAAAAATAAAATTAGTTTAATTTTGTTTTTTTATATTTCATTTTTAATTCGTTTAGTTTTAGTTTTAGTTTTTATTTTAAATTTTCAATTATAGTTTCAACATTGAGTTTTAATTTTTTTTAGTCTAATTTCGTCAGTTAATTTTTGGAGAAAAAAGTTTATTTTTAAGATAGCAAATATGAAAAACGTAATGTCTTGTTAAAGATAAATTTTGTTAATGTCATTATATTTGGAAGTAATCAGGGGTACTTTAATATTTTCATATTAAACTTAATGGTGTTACTTAAGATTATTTTTGTTTCAATGAAAAACGACAGTCTGAAAATTAAATACATATAAAATAATATTTTACTAGTGTTTGGATTATATAAAAATCAATTTTATATGAAAATTTCTCTCACATATTACACTAATAATTTTTATTTATTTATTTATTTTTATAATTTATTTTCAAACTTCAACTAAACAAAAAATAATTAATTAAAAATTTATAATTTTAAATAAAATTTATTTTACATTATAATATATTTTATATAGAAACAATCGAAACCTAAACATACTAAGGATGTACTGCATGATAGTCAAGCGTATATCTTAAACTAACCTACATGTAATGTAGATTATTTGTAATTTGTCCTCAAATAAAAACAGGAGGTACAAGGTGTACTTGTGGCTTAATAGTAAATGCATCCTTACCTTACTAATCACCAATTTGAAGTTGGAGCCTTAGTATATAACATTATCTACAGAAATACAAAACGGTAGCAGTTAGATATATAATAACAAGTAGGCATTAAACAAAGATGGTTAATGACGTATATTGTAATGTTATATATAGTTAAAAACCGGTATTTAAAAAAAAGTTAAAAAATGATTTTTTATAAATTGATAAAAAAACTGTTTTTATAATTGTTTTATCAAATACAAATCAATTTTTAATTCCATAACTACTTTATCAAAAAATATTTTGAAAACTATTTTAACAACAATAAACTAAAATTATCTATTATTTTAAAAAGTAGAGTCGTGCCTCGTTCAAAGAAGGGTTATGCTAAAATGTCTCAGGGTTTTAAAAAAAAATGTAACTCCTTAATGACGTACTTTTTTGGTCGGGTTATATATCTTGCTTTGAGATTTATGTTTTTTATTCATGGATTTTTGAAGCATACCTCTAGTTGGATTTTTTTTAAAAGGTTATAGAGTATCAAAATAACATTGTTTTGATAATTTATTAAGAAAAATAAAAAAAAGAATAAGGATTTATTTAAATTTAATATTTATTTTTAAGTCTTAAAGTATTAAAAATTTGTTATAATTATTTAATTTAAATATCAATTATTATTTTAATTAATTATTAATTTTTTAAAATGCTTTAACGTCATTAAAAAAACGTAGGTCCCAATATATCCAGTTGCACCTCAATTTATTGAAACAAAACATTTTTTATCTCTAAAAACTCAAATCATGCCATTCAATATGTCAATATAATATACATTGACCATTATTTGCATGTTATGGTCATGGAAGCAATAAAACTCATCAACTGAACTATACAAGGGTTGACTCTAAGAGAGGCATGAATTGGGTTATTTAAGCCTAGCAATAAAATGGGATATATCGATTATTTATTTAATTTTAAATAGGTTTGTAATAATATAATAAGTTTATTATAAATTTTTGTATGGATAATGAAATAATATAAATTTATATTATAATCAAATCAATTATTATTTTAATAAAAAAATCTGAAAAATAAATTAAATAAATAAACAATTAGTTTGCATTAACCAAGATGCTACTAGAAATTCTGTTTTAAAAATGAAAATGATGATAACGGAAGCATTGTAACTTAAAATTGAAAATGATTACATCTAATAATCGGGGCTTGCACCCTATAATCTATTAACATTTAATATTTGCATATACTGATGGTGATGTATGTGAAATCTTGAAACTTGGTACAAAATCCAGTGCTGTATCTATGCCTTACCCTGATGATAAAATAGATATAATAGACAATTATTTTTTTTTAAAAAGGGAGGGGTGTTAAATAAATTTATTTAATGTTGCTCATAAACAATTATTTAATGAAATTTACAAGTTTTAAAAAAAATAATATATCCCCTAACAGGAAAAAAAAAAATATATCCAGTGCAAACCATTAGATTCATGAATGTTGTGTTAGCAAGAGTTGAAAATTGATCTGCAAAAAAAAAAATTGAAAATTGAAAATTTGAATTATTTTAAGAATTAGGAGGGGTTTAGACTTTAGAGGGCTCTATGGTAGGCATACCTTAAAAAGGATCTACTTCCTGGATCCTCGCATGCTTTATGACTGAATAACTACCAACTGAATATAAAACTGCCATATTCTCAAAAAAAAAAAAAATTGGAATTTCCTAAAAGTCCTAAGATTTGATTTGTAAAGTGACCAAACAAGCCTTCCATCAATCAAGTCTACTCTACTCAAAGTATTGTAATGTAAATCTACCTTTATTTGTCAATTAACTACATCAATTAATAAATTTTAATGAACAAACATTGAATTGTAAAAAATTATGTGGTTTTGAAAATTTTATTGTGGCAAATTCTAAATCCGAGTTTTATTTGTCAGTAAAATGAACTATGAAATTTGATAAAATAAAACTATGATTGAAACTTATCTAATTGTGAGATTGTATAGTAGTTCAACTATGGTGCGATGACGAAGCTAACAACAACTTTGTAGTTGCAACCTTGTAATTTTTGAGGTTATCCAATAATTTCATAATCGCAAACTAATGTGATTATTGAGGTTATTGGACAATCTCACCATCGCAAATTATTCGATTTTAATTAAAGTTGGACATTATAACAAACAAAGTTTAAAAACGAAATTCATAGTGAAATATGTAAATAAGCTATAAAAATACGGTGATGCACAGTGTCCTTGAACCTGTCCAGTGGTTGCAATGGAACTGGTTTAGTCCCTACATGTTGCAGCCAAATTGAGGTAGGACTTTGTTGAAGATGTTTCAAACTTTCTGCTCTTTTTGGTACATACCTTAGATTTGGACCTTTTACCGTGGCAAACATAGATAAATATTCCCCAACAGAAGAAGGAAGTTAGTACGCCTATTATTGTTATAAATCAAGGACCCACCATGGGTTTGCAAGTAAAAAATAGACGGTTGAGATCATTTAGAGTAGACTCAATTATTGTCTGTCCCATATATATTATTAAATATGTACGTAGAAGATTACATTTAAATAACAGTGAACGGATAGCGGATAGATAGCTCCAAGGTCAAATATAAGGTCACCATCAATGTCATATTAGAAGAAATCAATATTAAAAAGGAATAATGACAATTTAAAATACAGATCTCAGGCAAGAGAAGCTACTACCAATCCAGGACCTTTTAATAGTGTGACGAATGAGCTTGCAAGTTTCTAGATTGTAAAATCTTCTCATAAGCTGATCTCTGGAAAAAAAAAAAACTTTAAGAAACTTAAGTTGTGAGCTATATATTTATAAATTGGATCAAGGATCAAGAATTAAGTCAGAGAGATTGAAATGAAGAGGAGAAGATATGAAATGGAAAAGGGTTCAGAGATAAGGTCTGCCATTGAAGAACTATCCATGTTTATCAAAGCAAAGCCTTGTGATAATCTTGAAGCTGCACATATACCAACCAACTCTTTTCTCTGTGTCTGCAACTTGATTGTTCAAGTTCTTGGTCAGTTTCTTCCTCCTCCTCTCTCTCTCTCTCTCTCTCTCTGCCTCTTGGGTGTTTTAGTAGTTGGAGCATCACCCAAATTTTCTTTGGTTATGTCTTTGTTGCTTTGCAGATAAGATAGGCCCAACAATGGCTGTTCTTAGACAGGACATTCATCAAAATATTCAGGTGAAAAGTAATCCAAGTTAAAGTAAATGCATCTCTTTTTCATTTACTGTGCTTAATTGCTTACTTTATCTTTACTTTCTTGCATGACATAAACACCCTCAAGACTTTTTAAACACTTTTTTTTTTAGTTTTCTCTAATCAGTCTAGGGGCATTTATGTAAATTTCATAGATTTGTCATCTTTCTGAAGAGAGCACATTGATGTACCCTTTTTTTCACAATCTTTTTTGTTTCTTTCATAGAGATTGGAGAAGCTTTGTGAATCTGATCCTTCAGTGTATTCAAATTTGGTTGAGATTTTGAAGAAAGAGAGAAGTGAAGGCATTGCAAGAAAAGGTGCCAGCTGCAGCAGAGCCTTTGTCTGGCTCACCAGGTAATTAATCACACTGTATTATACGTAGTTCTACCTTCAGTAAGGATAAATGCCAAATCTAATTCTAGCCCAAAACTCTCTCTGAGTGAGATTTTTCTTTCTTCCCCATTTTTAAGCATGATAGTCTATCATTGGCTTAATAGTATACAAATCAGATTTCATGGAGATGAATGATAAATCAGAATCTGGTCTGTTTGCCCTTTTTATTACAGGTTTTCACAATATGGGTTTTCAAATATCTTGTTAAGGCACTCTCTGGCCTATCATCATTCAATTTTGCCTGAGTATAAAATGGTCATTTTTCAATTTTAAATTGAAATGACATTGTTTTACTCCCCAGATCCATGGATTTTATGGTGGCTTTACTACAAAGATTGGCAATGGATCCCGGGCAGAGAATGGAGGAAGCAGTAGAAGAGTCTTACAACATTGCCTTGAAGCCATGGCATGGATGGATTTCATCAGCTGCTTTTAAAGTGATTATTGACTTCCTCACCTTAACATTTTTATACATATGAAGCATTGATATACCAAATCCTTTCCTCCCCCCCCCCCCCACCCCAACCCCACCTTTATCGATTATAGTGCTAAATTTTACTGATTTAACTGGCCTATGCATTGATTTAACCGGTTTATCATTAAAAAAATCTTGTTTTGATTACAAGAATTGAGGCCAGAGTGCCGGTCTCTGGATTCGGGTCAATATTTTAAATATTTTTTTTATAAATTTTTTTTAATTTGAAGTATAGACCTATTGTTTGAGTGTTGAAGGTTTGACATGTATATTGTTGAGATTTTTTCACTTCACTAAAATTTACATATTTAAATTTTAGGCAAAAAGATGACAACAACAATTAAATAAGTAAATAAAATAAAAAGGTAATAACATCAAGAATTAATGTGGTTCGACAATCTTCTTACTTACATCTACCAACATCTTCACTATTTTATTAATTATCAACTACAACTTTAGGAATAGTAAAATTGTCAAACTCTCATCTCAAAGTCTCATTACAACAAAAGCCCTTAACATAGCTCTAGTTGTAAGTGTCTCTCTATTTGAGAGTCCAAAACCTAATACACCCAAAGCTCTCATCTTAGCTCTAGTAGTAAATCCCTTTAGTTTACAATGCATATGAAAATTATGAGTGCACCTCATACTTTCTCTGGGACCCCTTTATATAGATGATATTTTCCTAATACCATTAGGGAAAGAACAAAAACATCATAGTAGACTATTACTTATGCAATTAACAATTTAATAGGAAATTAGTATTATTCCTACTAGAACAAGCAACTATAAAATACGAAACAACTTTTCTCAAATCAATTAAAAATCTTCTTTGTGGGGAATTGAGTCAAAATCCTAACAAATCTCCACACTGGCTCAAATTATCCATCTCATTATCAAATTTTGCTTTTTTCTTTGGTTGGTGCGATCGTTCCTTTTGGTTTTCCCATCTCATACGCTTACTCTTCGAAGCAATCATCATCTCATTCAACATTTACAAGCTCTCTTCGTTCACGGTATCTGTCGTCACTATCGTTGAAGTTCATCATCCTCGTTAGCCTTTCTATTATCATTCTCTTTCGTTCTATTTAAATTCTCCAAGTCCTTTATCGTGGCCTTGCTTTGCAATTGTGTGTGTTCCTCTTTCTTATTTTAGATGCACTTCTTATTTGAAAAATCTAGAGACTTAGATATTGATCTTTCCTCCAATTTCCTTTAAATGCTTTACTCGCTCACTTTGTATTACTCTTCTCTTGATATAATCACAAACAATTCCTATTATCGAACATACTTGGCTTCTTCAACTTATCTCTCTCTGGAGGTATTGCGGTAACCTTCCCATCCATCCAAACTTCCTTACCCACCATTAACATCGTGACTATGTCATCTCCTTCTAGTTATAAGTACTTCATCTCTGTCAATATACTACTTAACAAATTAGTGATAATGACATTGAAAAGCTAATATTCATCATACCTCCTTCCATCTTCAATTCATCAAATAGCTTAATATTAATTATGCATATTTTTTGTATTTCTGCCATCCGAACCACAGCTCTGATACCACTTGTTGAAATTTTTCCTCTAAAATCTACATATTCAAATTTTAGGCAAAAACATAACCACAATAATTAATAGGCAAATAAAATAAAGAGTAATAACACCAAGAATTAACGTGGTTCAACAACCTCTTAACCTATATCCACCAACAACTCCACTATTTTATTAATCATCAACTATAATTTTAGAAAAAACAAAGTCGTCAAACTCTCACCCCAAAGTCTCATTACAACAAAAGCTCTTAACCTAGCTCTAGTTGTAAGTGTCATCTCTAAGTGACAACCCAAAACCCAGTACACCCAAAGCTTTCATCCTAACTCTAGTAGTAAACCCCTCTAATTTACAATGTATATGAGAATTATGAGTGTGCCTCAAACTTTCTCCGTGACCCTTTATATAGAGGATATTTTCTTAATACCATTAGGAAAAGAACAACAACATCATAGTAGACTACTATTACTTGAACAACCAACAATCTAATAGAAAATTACTACTATTCCTACTAGAACAAGCAACTACAAAATAGGAAACAACTTTTCCCAAACTAATTAGAAGTCTTCTTTGTGGGGAATTGAGCCAAAATCCTAACAGATACGACAAGTGAAGAGTCATGTAATATACTGCTAGTTTTAGCAGGCATAGTTCTGTGCACAATGGACATTAATAATATACTAATAACAGGATCAATGTTTTTGCAGGTGGCTCTAAAACTGGTGCCAAATAACAAAACCTTCACTAGTCTCCTCATGGCGAAAGATGAGAATTACGAAACCCTTAAAGAGGATATAGAAACCTTGGCTTCTTTGCTTGTGCCTATTCTTGAAGAAATCCACTCTATTATGGTGAGCTTGATTTTAGTTTTCTAACAATATTATGATTATGTTAGTCACTTTTATTTGTTTGTTTATTTGTATTTCTTGATTCTGCAGATATATTATGGCTTGGATAGGACAAAATCTACATGAAGAGAGAATATGGAAAGAAAACAGAACAACATGTACAGAGTTTGGTTTTATGTAGCTCTGTCTGAGTTTCCTTACCTGATTTTCTTTTTTAATGTTTATATAAATCTGTATATAGCTTATAAGTTCAATTCGTTGTAAGACAAGTATATGAACATCAAATACCCAAACACACCTCTAATCCTCAGCTTTTGTACAAAGATTTGCTATATAGACAAAACAACAGATTTTGTTGATTCATGTCCTATTACACTGATTTTATTGTTTAAGATATCCATACGTGAGTTATCTTACATCCGAAAGAAATAAAAAATAAGAATAGCTTACATACATGGTTTGGACCCAAGACTTATGAGCTTGTATATCAAATCCGTGATTGTGTGATCTCCGACCGTATTAGCAAGCAAACAATGAGGTTCATGAGAGTTAGTACTAATAGATTGTTATACTTTCAAGGAGTTGAAGGAAATGAAAGAAGGTTTTCAAAGATACCCATTTGATCTATCCCTAAATTAAGTCCATTACAATCAGCAGAACCGTGAGGAGGACATCATGAAGTGCAATGAGTGCTGCAACTAAACCTGCATTGCTCGCTATGCTCGGCTCATTGAACCATGGTTTGTTCCTTTCATCAATGAAATTGTCAAATTGATCAGGTCCCGCAACCATGGTTCCCAAAAGAATATTTGGATTTGGGTCTTTAGAGTATAACGATCTATCTCCCTCTGGACAAGAGTAATGTTGATCATCCCAAGGAATCGATGCACTCCTATGGTGAACTTGGGTTGGATGCTGGTTCCCAAAGCCAACCATGTAGCTCATCTTCCTTGGATTGTCTCCTAATATGTAATTAACCTGAAAAAAGGACCATTTTTAGTATATAAGTTGAGTTCTTTTTAGTGCAAATTTGAAGCTATGATACTCGATGCTTGCCTGAGATATGGAGAAACTCTGTAACGATTTCAGGGAAAATCCATCGGCACCACAATTTCTACCCGATCTGCTAAGAAGATCAAGGTAATCACTGAACAATTTACTGAGGAAAGATGCTGTTGCTGCAAACTGGAGTGGTGCACCATAATCTGGCCTTAAGAGGATCAATCCACCTAAAAAAAATAAATTTGTTGGATAAAATGAATGAACTTAAAACTGCATGCTCTCACTATTAACCTTTCATATACTCCACAAACATCAGAATTCATGCTTAATTCGGAAATATATGCAAATTGAGATTGATCATGAATTTACCTGGTGTGCTGTTAAAGGTTCTTTCAGAAAGATACAAACACATGAGCAGAACAGTCATATTAGATGAAGATTGAAAAGCTTCTTCATAGGGGAAACCAAGATCGTGGAAAAATCTAACTCTTGTTAACAAAACCTACAAAAACATAAATAAAAACCACTTACATATTGAAATGCCTCAAAAACTGCATATCTATTTTAACTAGAGAGAGTTACTGCTGTAGGAGTAAGCTTGTTGTTCCAATAGAAAATCCCTTTCTCTGATATTACTTCATCTTTCTCTGCTTCATCAAACTTTCTGGTTGTATATTCAAGATATGAAGTGTTCCCTGTAGCAAAAAACAACCAAGTTCCTCCCCAAACCAATTCATCTTTATAACCAGATGAGTTATAAAACTTTCTTGCCTCCAATCCACAATCATCATTTTTGGTATAAGTTTCTTGCTTATCACCGGGGTCTTCATTAGTCGCAACTTTATATAATTTCTCTGCTGCATTAACTTATGGTCCTGAATATTAATTCTCCTCTTTGAATACTAATAATGCTGCTGATAATGCAGCAATAACTTCCCCTGCCAAATCAGAAGCCGTGCCATCACAAGAAGAAACGGGCCTAGAATAGCTCATGTCCTCAGGCCTCTGCCAGCAGCTTATATCGTTATAGTCTTTAGTATCATTACTAGTTCTTCCAACCTAAAATCACAGCATATATAGATAAAATTTTCACTTTCTCTTTTAAAGATTCAGAATTAATAAGGACTATATATGTAAGAAAATTTTGTAAATTGCTTGCCTGTGAATACAAAACGGTGGGTGAAGTTGCATTTGGAGGAACAAAGACATTGAGCAAGTAATCACTTCCCCATTTGATTATGTCCTTGACATGATCAAGCTCACCAATATCTGCATATTTTTCATGATATTCGATCATGCTCCAACTTAAGAGGGTGATGATATAAGTAGTAGGTAAAGTGAACTTTATGCTGTTGCCAGAATCATAAAATCCACCCAGAAGATGAGCATGTATGATCAAATTCCTTTCTTGCAAACCTCAACTTCCTCAAAATTTTACCGGACTGTTATCAGGATAATTCCCAGCCGCAAAAAAAGAAAAAGAAGACATCTTTAATGAATTGCATGAAAAGCACGAAACCAGATTATAAGAATTATATTGTTTCTGAGAAAATTGATCACGAGGATACAAAGTAAAAGTACATTTTTGAGCATCAAAAAATGTTAGCGCTTGGTTTACAGCAAGTGTGAGATTCTTTGAATGGCCATATGGTGCTTATGTTGGTGAGGCAAAAATTGCAGAAGTAGAATAAGCACTAGGATAAGAAATGTTAACGAGAGTGCAATGTAAAGAAAGCGCTTGAAGTGCTTTCTGTCTGTGATAACAAGTTCATAATTGAAAGATTTCGCGTACTGAGAGGGGATAGAATCATAATCAGCGGAGGATTTTGCAATTGAAACTAGTATTGGTTAAGAAGTGTTTATTTATGATGAAGACAAAAGTTCTGCTCACTTTAGAGCATTGATAAAGAGACCCGACTCTTAACGGTTATTCCAATGCATCATGCATGGTTCTGTCCCTCATGCGGTGTTGTTAGTTGTTACTTATTTGTGCTGTGAAAGATAGGCAGATAAGCCTCTCTCTTTTTTCCATATTGTTTTTGGAAGGCCTTTAGCCGTCCATGTTGCAGGAAATGCCATAGAGAAATACTAAGGGAACCCAAAATAACAATCCATTTCAGCCACTCATCTTAATAACCAATCAAAACCTATAATTTTATTTGTTATAATGTCAATGTTAAAAAACCACCCAAACTGATAATTTATTTGTAACACTCAGTTAGACTATATTTATAAAAATTAAACAGATAAATTATTATTTTAACTTAAAATCATTATTTAACACTAACAAATTAAAGAGATAATTTTCATTAGTTATCGATCGAAATGGATGACAGAAACGGACTCTACTTTTCCATAATAAGAGAGAAGCTGTTCTTTGTAATTGTGACAAGGAGGAATTGAGGATTGCCTAGGGTATCGAGACCAGGCTTGAAATAACTCTCATGTGCTAAATAAAAGAGGCCCTTGCTCATGATGGGTTTTGATCTATAGACCAAGGCTTGTATTAGAGATCAATAATTTGCGCCTAATGTGGACAGAAAGAATAGTGATCCAAGATTTCTTGGGCCTATTATTCACCAATCTCACTGTTGTCGGTCTTCTCCTCCATCTCCTATCGAACACTTTTTTTTTTGGTTGCGAAAAGGAACTTCATTGACCAAATAATGAATCACTGAAAATCTGGATCTACTTGGTATTCTTCCATAAAATACTGATTTCTTTTATTTCCAGAACAGGAACTCCCTGGAAACTGTACCTTCTCGACACAGAAACCAAACAATTCCAAAGAAATTCTGGTGAGTTCTCTCTGCCTGTGCTTAATTTTCCCAATTCAATTCTAAAATTCATTAGCTCCACCGATTTCTCAATCTTAATTCTCATCTGGGTGTGCTCGATTTTTCGTTTCCTAAGCTGTAATATTCCTACATTGAATGAATGATGTAATCTTATACATGGAGATTAGTTAACAACTCTCTATTGCTGTGAATGTTTCTTGCAATTGAGTGAAAAAGCTCATGATCCTATTCCTTGATATCTCTAAATCTCCCTCTGGATATGTTTAGTTTGCCTCATTGTCCAAATCAGAAGCTGGATTGATACTATCATGAACAATTATCCATTTGGGTCAAATAGTCCCAAGTCCTTCAATGCATACCCAAGAGGTGACTTTGACTTAGAATCAGGAACCATAAAAAAAGCAAGAAAGCCGAAAAACTCACGACTTCACCCCATTAGAATGTTTAAATCTTTAGGCAACCGCCTTCACTACTATTACAAGTTGCACCCAGTTCTTCTTTTCATCATTTCCCTCTCATTTGGAATCACAGTCCTCATATTTCTCTCTCTTTATGAACACCAATATACAAGGAGTAACTATCGAAAACTCGATACGGGTATCGATAATTACCCGTTTGCAAAGCTAAAGAACCTTGTGATGGTTGCCGGACATTCCGTTTACACGAGTAGTAGTTGTGGGAAAGTTGATAAGGAGGATTCTTGGTTCCTGGAATCATATCAAAAGAATCCCGGTCAGGCTGCTACTTTTGTGACTCATATACAGAAGGGAATTGATACTGCCGCAAAAGATGAAGGGGCTCTGCTCCTGTTTAGTGGTGGAGAGACTCGAAAAGATGCTGGTCCTCGCAGCGAGGCACAGAGTTATTGGGCTGTGTCTGAGTCACTAGGATGGTTTGGTGAGTTGATGTGCTTTCCTCAGATATAACTTCTTTTGCATGCCTTACTTTGAGTTGAAATATTTATCTTGCTGAAGAATGAATAACAAAAGGCTTTTTTAACGGTCATAGATTTTTTTATTGCTTGTGTTGTTTCCTGCTCATTCTACTTATATGCAGTTGTTAAACATACTGTTATGCAATTTTTAAGTCTCATGTTAGAGGATGCTATAAATATGTCAGACTTTGTGTCAATGAACTTCTGACCTTTTGAAAGTGAGACATTATTTTCATCCCCATTTGAGGGCACCTGTCTAAGTTGGGCTTGATGAGGAATCCTAGTCCAAAAACTCAAACTTAAATTGTTTGATATTATTCATGCACCTGAACAAATCAGGGTTTCATGTTCCATTCATTTTGGTTATTGTAGAAAAATCAATTGAGGAAATCTCTCAACAGACCTTCGATCAAACAAAACAGTATAAGAAAAGTGAAACTGCATTAGCTATTTACCCTCCAATAAGAGATCATTTTTAATGTCTAGAACTGTAATGGCTGACTCAGGCACACAATTACCACCAATGAAATAAAGATTATCCCAAGTGATGCATTTTCTTTGCAAATGTAGGTTTTTTTGGTTCCATCAGATGTAGGCAGTTAAGCTTGAGTTGCGCTGTGTGTTTGCTGGTTCTTTCATCAAATACAGTCACTTCTTTGAGTGAAAAATAATGTGAACTTGAGCTGCATTGTTGAATTAGCGACAAAGGTAATGCTTGTTGATGTTAAACCTTTTGAGCCTTTCTAAGTTACACAAAAGAGCTGCAAGAAAGGTGCAACTCTACGTACACGGAAGATATGCAATTCCAAAACTTTCCCCCTGTGCAATAGTTGTTTATCTAGTATCAAGTTAGTTGCTGAGGATATCATATGACCTTTTTTTTGAAAAAAAAAATGAGTATCATCTGCTAGTAAATACAGGAGAAAGAGACCGAAAAGTTTAACAACCCAATCTTTACCTGTTACTGTACTTGCATAATTAAAAAAGGTAATCAATCTATCAAACTCGAAAAGAGAGCACCTGATTTAGATTCTACCATTTCTGTATTTTTAAACTGAAATAGTTTCCTCTAAGACGAAGTCTTTGAAGTTTGAGAAATTTGATTTCAATTTTTCTGTTGTTACATTGTGACTGTTTATCAGGCAAGGAAGAAAGTGTGAGATGGAGGGCATTGACAGAAGAGCATGCAAGAGATAGCTTTGAGAATCTTCTCTTTAGTCTGTGTCGCTTTCGAGAACTTACTGGATCTTATCCTCTTAACATAACTGTAAGCCCATTGTATTTGAAGTTTTTTTGCTTGTCTTTTATATAGAGCTAGTTTACATTTATAATATATTTGAGGTGGCTGAAAGGATAAGGGTTAAGCAACTGAAAAGCTGCTTTCATTTCAAACCTTGAAACAAGTATGATTGTGGCCACGGGCTTGGATGTCACACTCATCAGTTACCTGCAATATGCACATGAGGTTGTGCACCTACATACTTTTGTGGCAGAATAATGTATAGTTGTCCTTGATGGCCAGTCAAAAGTTGCTGGTTGTAATGTTTAACATGTGTCCTGAAGCCTTGGTTAGAATTTACACCATTTGACAAAGAAGCTTGATCGTTTTTCTTACCATTTGTACAGTATTAGATATTGACAAGTGTCAGGCCATCCATTGATGCTGAGAAGTGTTTGGCATGCAATGGAGAATTCATTGCCTTTTATTTCTTTTGGATTAATGAACCTGCAGCAATTTGGCATCTGTATTGTGTCTAGATCTCTCTCTCTCTCTCTCTATATATATATATATATATATGGTTGTCTGTGTGTCATGGGGGAGGGAGGGAGGCTTGCAGGGGTTGTTGTGGGTGTGCATGAATCTATGTGGTGAATTATGTCTCTGCATGCTTATGTGACAATATTACCATTGAACATCTAGGTATGTATCATTTTCTGATTATTTGTATATTTTACAGCAGCTGTACTCTTCTTCCTTTTTATGCATTGAATTTCGATCTGACCTTATTGCGTTTGAACCAGGTTGTAAGTTACTATTTTAAGGAGGAGAGATTTGCAAATTTGCATCGGTCTGCAATTGGATTTCCAGAGTCAAGGTTCTTTTACTCAGGCACACCAGCTTCATCATCATCTAAAGAAGCAGCTTTGAATGGTGAAGCATCGGTGAGGGCACAATTTCAAGAAGATCCATACGGATGTGTAGGTTCCCTTTGGCATAAAAAACTGAAGCGTGATCCCTTTCATAGGTCAATACCTTATCCCAGAGGGTGTCCTGAGATTGAAGGTTTGTTCAGATATTGTGGGTCAGTTCCTTATCCAGGCTCCCTCCCATGGGCTTAGTGAGAATTAACCATAGTTTTATCTTTTAGATAATTTTCTGTGTAATATAGATAAAGATAAAGCTGGAATTTGTTTCACTGCTCCCGTAGTGAAAATTTCATGGAGATCATTATCAGATTATAGGATAATAGTTAGTGGAGTATTACCTATTCATCTTTAGAAAACTTAATAAAATGATCTAAAATTTTAAACAAAGTTCAAAATACTAGAATTATTTTACCATACGGAGCTAGGAATTTTTAATTTGGAGGGCAAATAATTTTATGGAGGAGAGCTCACCATAAACCCATTCACCTTTGGTCTTCAAATGTCTTTCAAATTTTTTAGCTAGTGGTGATATATAAAGCCCAAGCGAGAAGACAGTCAGATAATGACGGCTTGATGAATTTATATTTAGATTTATTTTATTTTTAATATGGAAAAATTCAAAACCTTGCTTATACATACATCTGCATTTAATTGGAAAATATTGGTTGCTATAGAAATCACAATCTTAATTGTCATACAACATGAAAATATAGGATAAATGAATTCGACATCTTCCTCCTCCACTCTTTCAATAATCTACCCCGTGTTCCCTAACAAAGGGCAGCTAGAAGCCACCGTTTCGTTGGAACTACCTAAACGAGCACCCTTTATAAGACCTCCAAGTAATTCTCCACGGTCCAAGAAGAACTCTACCTTCACAATCTTCGTCTCCTCGTTCAACTATATATTCCAAGAAAGTTAAAAAAAAAAAATGTAATTAATACAAAAAACAAAAACAAATAGACCATGAGATTTTATGTCTTTCAATTTTTAATTTATGTAAATTTGATATTATAAAATCTGATTTTGTTTATTTTTAAGTTAAAATCTTTAAATGATTTTCATTAATAGGATCAACATTAAATTTTAAATCAATAAATGACAGTCTAGGCAAAAACACTCAATTTGACCGAATCAAGTTTTGCAAAACTCAAATAACTCTAATTAAATATATATTTTTATTTAATTTATTTATCAAATTGATTTGACATGCAAACCAATTAAATTTGATTGATAAGCTAATCAAATTAAAATTTCAATTCAAATTCAATTTAATAAAATTTTGAATCGAACTTTTCAAATGAATTGTTTGAATCTGTTTCACTCATAAAAAACGATATCAAAGTTTCTAAATAATCTTGATTTCTCATCAATATTTTGGGTACTAAATTTTTGATGAAATTAAATTAAATTATGAATCAATATTGAGAGCACTTTTAAAATGCTTTTCATTTGAAAATTAAAATAAAATAATTTATAATAAAAATTGAATATCAATTCATCAAAAAAATATTTAAATTTAAATTTATCACATTTAATCCTGACATTTATCTCAATTCTTCAATAGCAAGATTAGTTGTCTATGCCCATTTTGTTACCTGTTTCCAAAAACAATTAAAGCTTTTAATTTTTTTTTCAAAAAATTAAAAATTAAAAATATTATTTAATTTTCCATAATTACTAAAGAACTCTCCGAATAACTCTTAAGAAGCCAACTCTGACGCATCTAAATTGCTTCCAATTAGGATTTGAAAAGAAAAACGAAAAGGAAAAATAATTATCAATAAAGTTTAACCACTCAGATTTTCTTCTATTAGGAGACTTATTCTTGATTCGGTCGACAGCGATATAATTAAAATAATTTAAATTTATCTTATACAAATAAAAATATATACTTAGATATTTCAAATAATTTTTTTTATTTAATTTCAATAATTTGTAGATTTTTTTTTATGATAACAAATCAACTTATAGAAAAAGTGCAATCCTAAACATTTGAAAATAAATGTACACAAAACAAATACTGATAACGTACAGAACTAAAAAAACAAAAGAATGATTAACGATGGTGGCTCAGGCAAATCTCGACGACCACATCGAAAGTATTTACAATCTCCAATCAAAATAAATTGAAAATTTTAAGAAAATCAATTACAAGCATTTTAACACAAACGAATGCATCTAGTGATCTTGTATTACAAAGTAATATTTTCAGAAAAAAATTGATGTTACAAGGTAGAGGGGAAATTGTGGGAAAAGGAACCATCAGAAACCAAAAAGTATCACCAGTAGCAGAAGCTCTACGGTCCGCATCATGGTACGCTCTTCTCATATAAAGAAGATCCCATCACTTGGTTCCCTTTTTTCTTTACAGTTCAATTCAATCAAAACCAAATTTTGCTTCCAGAAACAAAGTACGAGACAGAAATCTTTTTCTAAGTTTTAGGAAATCGAAAGTTTAAATTACTAAATTTTAATTTTTTTTTTCTCTATAAAAAAGAGGTGAGAAAAGGGCTCAGATTAATAGATGGGTAGAGTGATATATCAGCACAGACGCAGAGATCATCAGAGTGGTGCATGACTTACTCGAAATCCTCATCACTGCCCATAAAGATAATTCAATACTTTAAACAAAAACAAAACGAAAAACCATAAATAACCGCCAACACAAAAACACAGAGAAAGCTTAGATGATCGCATCACAGATGAAGACTGAGTTAGTTTAACATGTATATTTATAGGAGCAAAGCCACCCACACAAAACCCTAGTCTTCCTTTCTGCGTATGAAATATGACAATTTTACCCTCAGATTTCTTTCCTTTTTTCTATTTGTTGCCCTTTTTTCTTGTAAGTTACCTTACTTACGTTGCGTGCGGCCTAGTTCCAACTTCCAATGTTGCATCGAGTGAATATTACAAAAATATATTTTTAAAAATAAAATTCGAGAAAAAAACTAACACTTAATAATTTTAATAAATATACTTTGAATAAGACCTCATAAATTCAATTTTTGAACCTTCACAAAATTTATAGATGATTTTTATAAAGAGTAATAAAAGTATCAAAATTCTGAATACAAATCTAGGGCTTAAAAATGAATTTTTTAACTTGAAATCTCTATTTTTCTAACTATTTTTTTAAAAAGAGATTTCAGTTAATTTACTTCGTAACTCAATTATTTTCCTTATTTTAAACTTTTAACAGATTGAACTTCATTATTTTGATTCTTTGACTCATTTTTTCCCCATTTTATCTAGCAATAGAACAAAAATGCATTAACAGTAAATAACCTTGCTAAAGCCGACTCCTAAAAATAAACCTTAACAATTGCGATTATGATCGGGTCAAATTAAATTTTCTCCAATACGTTTGGCATCATCAAAACATTCAATATTGAATGACGATTCAATGTATAAATTGATGTCAATGTTGCAGCTAGTCCAAATTCCAAAAGAATAGTGATATTCGTGCAACAAACCATTGGAACCAACACCCGAAAGATTTACTAGTAAAAACTCATCATGTGTTCAAATTTGAGTTGTAAATTAATATTTTTACTCTCTCAAAAGTCATTGTTATAACAGTTGTCGTCATTAGAGAGAATGTTTTCTAAGATAACAAAACTCATACGCTCTGACCTCTGTGTTGTGCTTGTAGGACAATCGTGCAACATGTCTTATATTTGATGAACACGCATGCACCGCATATGGTTCACAACCATTATTGTACTTGGTGCAAGAATTTGCAGGAATGACGTGAGTAAACTCGTATATAAGAAAAGGGAGCGCCACACCTTTCCCGACCAAGAATATACCAAGCTGTATCTAAACAGCAAACATTAGCCATCCTCGTTCAAGCTCCAGTTCAATCAAGTGACTTTAATTAGCAGCTGAAAACAATCTTTCAACACGCATGGCAGAATATTCAAAAGGTAGAACTCCAATGTAAATACCAATGCATTTTTTGTAAGCGATGCTGATGTATAATAAGTAATAACGACCATCCTAACTAAATATTAAGTTTAACAATGTAAATAATTTTGGATTTTATGATTTTTTACGTTGTCAAAATCTACACCTGCTCGGTAAACTAAATTTTGTATACATTTTACCAGGCTCTGCCGCAAAACTTTGATCAGATTCCACAAATGGTCAGATCTTCTCTATACATTTCGGCGTTAGAAATTATCAAGTCTTGGTCTCCCAAGTTCTTCACCATAAAAACAGGACATGATCAGAACTCTGCAAATTCTATTTTAGAAGAGCGGGGAAGGAGAAACTAATAAAACATTCAAATTAGCAAAACTCACCAAATAACAATGATGATCTAAAATTCACAGCCGACCTTTTGAATTTTACTCTAGCAGTCATTTTGTAAGCATTATCTACCTGTTCTAATCCAGGGACCTGATGCTTCGGATTGGTAATGCTGATGCTGCTTCTTTCCATTGGGCAAACCACTGTCACTAAAACTCCCTTCAGGAAGATTGTCATGAACTTCAGAAAATTCTATCGTCCATGAATTCAAGGGGATAAGATAACTGTCATCCTTAGACTTCCTTTTTTGCTCCTCGTAGCATCTTACATTTTCAGATATCTGATGGAAGGTTCTATTTATTTTTGCAATTCCCCTTTCAACCGGTTCTACAAGATGTGAAACTGTGTACTTCATATCATCCACAATCTAAAAGAACATATGAAAACACGAGTCACCAAAGTTAAACGAAAGGATGAAGGATGGCAATAAATTCAAAAGCAGTTACTAAAAGGTTTTAAAGGCCAACTATCTCATGATTTCACCAGTACTAGGGCTTAATTTTTGGTGCAGGTGACTGAAAAACAAACAGATCAAGAGTCTAACAGGAACTTCTTGTCAATGGATGGCAAAGTCCATATTCTTTTCTTTAATTAGGGTCACTAACTATTCCACTTCACCCACACTTGCCATATATTCATCCTTGTTTTAAGGCTTACTTTACACCATGTTTCCTTCCTTGTTTTAAGGAATGTCTTTTTCCTTTAACAACCTATATATACTCTTAATTGTATTATCAATAATATGAACTCAAGTAAGCATTTGTACAATCTCTTTACTCTCTTCAATTCTCACATCTCTTTACTCTCTTAAATTCTAACATGGTATCAGAGCCAGTTGCTTAGGTTCTTCTCTCGTTTGTAATTTTTCTCGGTTTTGTGTTTCAGCGTGTTCTGTGTTGTTCTCGATGAACCTGACGTGAAAGTTTTTTTTTGTTGTTTTTCGGTCTTCTCTTTCTGGGTTGGTGTTGTCGGCACCTCCCATTTTTTTGGTTTGAGCAGTTTCGGCATTCACAACATCCTCTATTTTCAGAGAGGTGTTTTGTGACTTTGGGTCTCAGATTTCTCGGTGTTTTTTTTTTGTTCTCAGATCTCTTTGGCAGTTTGTTTTTTTTTCTGCTTTGGGTGGTTTCGGCATTTTTTTTGGTCGGGCTATTTTTTTTTTTTGCACTTATTTGCAATGGACTCTGCACCTGTGTGTGTCAAATTTACGGGCAAAAATTACTCTACATGGGCATTTCAATTTGAAATTTTCCTCAAGGGAAAAGAACTTTGGGGCCATATCAATGGCACGGATGTCGCACAAACATCCAATACAGACCAATGGAAGGATGTTGGGTCTTCTCCTTCTTGGACTGTGCTTAATGCTCGGATCATGTCTTGGCTTCTTGGTTCGGTGGAGCCACATATTGTCACCAACATGCGTACTCATCGCTCTGCTCAATCCATGTGGACTTATCTGAAGAAGGTTTATCATCAAGATAATGATGCTTATCACTTTCAGTTAGAGCATGCAATTGCTACCTTTCAACATGGCAGTCTTTCCATCCAAGACTATTACTCGGCCTTTCTGATTCTTTGGACTGACTATACTGATCTTGTTACAGCAACTGTTCCTGTTGCCACTCTTTCGACTATTCAGCAACTCCATGAGACTAGATGGCGTGATCAATTTCTTATGAAACTATGCCCGGAATATGAATCTATTCGCTCCTCTCTGCTGAATAGATCTCCTGTTCCTTCTCTTGATGTTTGTTTTGGTGAGTTACTTCGTGAAAAACGTCGTCTTAGTACTCAAGCCACTCTGGAGCAATCTTATGGTAGTCCAGGAACTGTTGCTTATGCTGCCCAAGGACGCAGACCGCCTATGCATTCTAAAAACTTGCAGTGTTTTTGCTGTAAGGAATATGGGCATATTGCTGCCAATTGTCCCAAGAAATACTGCTCTTATTGTAAGAAAAATGGTCACATCATCAAAGAATGTCGTCTCCGCCCACAGAATCGTCAGGCTCAAGCATTTCAGACTTCTGTTATTGTACCGTCCGCGGCTCCTGGCTCTTCTTCCAATGCCTCCCCAATTCTGGCACCTCCTGCAGCGAATTACTGCACACCCGAAATGGTGCAACAAATGCTAATTTCAGCATTATCTGCAATGGGGTTTCAAGGTAAAAATTCTACCAAACTCTGGTACGTAGATTCGAGGGCCTCTAATCACATGACGAATACTCCCACCGCTCTGTGTCATGTTCGACCCTATGTTGGTCCATCTGCCATTCAGACTGCCAATGGCAGTTCTTTACCAATCGCTGCTGTCGGAGATGCCTCTTCTAAATTCACTGATGTGTTTCTTGCTTCTCAACTTTTCATGAATCTTATTTCTGTTGGTCAATTAGTTGATAACAATTGTGTTGTTAACTTTTCTGGTGATGGTTGTGTTGTACAGGACCAGGTAACGGGAGAGCTGATCGCGAAGGGACCTAAACTGGGGCGCTTGTTTTCACTATTTTTATCTGTCCCAGTAATTTCTCCAGTTTCGTCTATTAAGTCTCTTGCTTGCAATAATGTTCCAAATCTGAGTATGGTGTAGCATCGTCGTTTAGGCCATCCCAATACTCAGATCTTATCTCATGTATTGCACTCTGGTTTTCTTGATAATGAAGAACGTTCTTCTTTATCTCTTAAGTGTGATTCTTGCAAACTTGGTAAAAGCAAAATTCTTCCATTTCCTTTACATGCTAGCAGAGATTCTCACTGCTTTGATCTTATCCATAGTGATGTTTGGGAACCTTCCCCCGCTAGTTCACATGAAAAATTTAAATATTATGTGACTTTCATTGATGATTATAGCAGATTCACTTGGGTTTATTTTTTTCGCTCTAAATCTGAGGTTTTTTGTACTTTCACTAATTTTTTAGCGTATGTTGACAATCAATTTTCTGCGACTATTAAGACATTACGCACAGATTCTGGTGGTGAATATTTGTCTACTGAGTTTCAGGAATTCTTGGCTTCTAAAGGTATTATTCATCAACGTTCATGACCTGCTACTCCCCAACAGAATGGAGTAGCCGAACGCAAAAATCGTCATCTTCTTGATGTGGTACGTACTCTCTTGTTAGAATCATCTGTTCCATCAATGTTATGGGTCGAGGCTTTGAAAACTGCTACTCACTTGATTAATCGTTTACCTTCCCAAATCTTACACATGGAGTCTCCCTATTTTCGCTTGTTTGCTAAACAACCTAGTTATGATAATCTCTGTATCTTTGGTTGTGTATGTTTTGTCCATTTACCTCCCCATGAGCGACATAAATTATCTGCTCAATCTGTTAGATATGCATTCTTGGGATATAATGTGTGTCAAAAGGGACTTGTTTGCTATGATCCTACCTTACATCGTACATGTATTTCTAGGAATGTTATTTTCTTTGAAAATCAACATTTCTTTCCTATGTCATCTTAGCCCTCTTCTTCTACGGTGGTCCTCCCCTCCTTTGAGCAACAATTTTCAGATCTTCATCAAGTCAGCTCTCGCTTTAAACCAGGTATTGTATATACGAGACGCTCCCGCCCACATTCTCTTCCGATGGCTCAACCGATATCTGATCCTACCATGCTCCAGTCAGTTGCAGCACCTTCAGAACACTTGGTACGTCACTCTTCTCGAATATCTTTACCTCTGGATAGGTATGGGTGGTTTGCTTCTGCTCTTACTGCTGCATTATCCAATTTTGATATTCCCACATGCTACTCACATGCTGTCAAGCATGATTGTTGGTGACAAGCTATGCAGGAAGAAATTGCTGCTTTAGAGGCCAATCACACTTGGGACATTGCACCTTGTCCTTCCACTATAGTCCTCCTGGGTTGCAAATGGGTTTACTCCGTCAAGGTTCGATCTGATGGAAGTTTGGATCGTTATAAAGCTCGGCTTGTTGCACTTGGAAATAAACAGGAATATGGTGTTAATTATGAAGAAACCTTTGCTCCTGTGGCTAAGATGACCACTGTTCGTACGATTCTAGCTCTTGCTGCTTCCAATGATTGGCCACTACATCAGATGGATGTCAAGAATGCTTTTCTTCATGGGGATCTTAAAGAGTGTATTTATATAAAGCCACCCCCGGGATTGTTTTCTTCTCCAAACTCACATGTGTGTAAGCTTCGTCGCTCCCTTTATGGTCTCAAACAAGCTCCAAGTGCTTGGTTTGATAAATTTCGAACTAATTTATTACAATTCTCATTCAAGTAGAGCAAGTATGACACTTCCTTGTTTCTTCAAAAATCAGACATGGGTATTGTTGTTCTTTTAGTTTATGTTGATGATATTGCGATTATTGGTTCCGACTCTGTTTTACTTGGCCGGCTCAAGACCCATCTCTCCGAGTCCTTTCATATGAAAGATCTTGGGTCTCTTACATATTTTCTCGGTCTTAAGGTGCATCGTAGTCCATCGGGTATTTCACTCAAGCAACAAAAGTATGCTAGTGACCTGGTGGCTACATCAGGCCTACAGGAGGCCACTTCTGTTGATACTCCCATGGAATTGAATTTCAAGCTTCACAAAGAGGAGGGTAATTTACTTGCTGATCCTAGTTTATACCGAAAGTTAGTGGGCAGTCTTGTCTACCTCACCATTACTAGACCAGACATTTCCTTTGCAGTACAACAAGTCAGCCAGTTTCTTCAGACCCCTCGTCACCTTCATTTGGTTGCTGTCCGTAGGATCATACGCTATGTTCAGGGCACTTCTGCCCGTGGCTTATTCTTTCCTGCAGGCAATTCTCCTCGACTTACTGCTTATAGTGATGCTGATTGGGCTGGTTGTGCTGATACACGTCGCTCCATTACTGGTTGGTGTGTGTTCTTAGGTGATGCATTGATCTCATGGAAGAGTAAGAAGCAAGACAGAGTTTCTAAGTCATCTACAGAATCTGAGTATCGGGCGATGTCTCTTGCTTGTTCCGAAATTATTTGGCTTCGAGGTTTGCTTGCTGAGCTAGATTTTTCTGCAACTGATCCTACACCTCTACATGTTGATAATACAAGTGCTATTCAGATCACGGCCAATCCTGTCTATCATAAGCGCACGAAGCATATTGAAGTCGACTGTCACTCTATCCGCGAAGCATTTGAAGTTTGTGTTATCACTCTTCCACATGTTTCCACTGACCTACAAATTGCTGATATCTTCACCAAAGCACTCACTCGCCATCGACATTGCTTCTTAAGCAGCAAATTGATGCTTATTGATCAACCTGTATCAATTTGAGGGGGGTTGTCAATGGATGACAAAGTCCATATTCTTTTCTTTAATTAGGGTCACTAACTATTCCACTTCACCCACACTTGCCATATATTCAGTCTTCTCATCATACCTAGGCACGCTATCAGATATCTCTCAAAGCAGTACAGGGCAAAAGCTTCATAACAGTCCTGAATTGCTTCACAGTTGAAAGCAGCATCGGAATTCAACAGTGATAAAAAGTACCCCAGAAAATATTAAAATTCCATAATTAACATCCATAAGAAATTTATCAAGAATCGCTAAAAAGGTTTGCAGGCAATCAGATGCAACATACTCCTACCAATAAAAAAAAGAAGAAAGAAAGAGGAAACGCACACACACAAAGACACACTGTTTTGTGGACTGCCATAAGAACCTATGGGGAAGGTAGTCAAAGTTTCAGCACTTAGCAATGAAGCAAATAGTAAGTTCGTGAAAGTATAGGAAGCAAAAAAAATTGTATGTTTTGTAAAATAAATTGGAACAAAAATTAGCATGTTGCAACTTTCACTTAAGATGAAATAATAAAGCACCTTGAAGCTAAGAGGAACAACCATCCATTTAGAAGGATTTGTGAACCGGCGTAAAGATGTAACTGTTAGAATTGAAGAGAGTAAAGAGATGTGAGAATTGAAAAGAGTAAAGAGATTGTACAAATGCTTACTTGAGTTCATCTTATTGAGAATACAATTAAGAGTAGATATAGGTTGTTAAAGGAAAAAGACATTCCTTAAAACAAGGAAGGAAACATGGTCTAAAGTAAGCCTTAAAACAAGGAAGGAAACATGGCCTAAAGTAAGCCTTAAAACAAGGAAGGAAACATGGCCTAAAGTAAGCCTTAAAACAAGGATGAATATATGGTAAGTGTGGGTGAAGTGGAATAGTTAGTGACCCTAATTAAAGAAAAGAATATGGACTTTGCCATCCATTGACAGCCCCCCTCAAATTGATGCAGGTTGATCAATAAGCATCAATTTGCTGCTTAAGAAGCAATGTCGATGGCGAGTGAGCGCTTTGGTGAAGATATCAGCAATTTGTAGGTCAGTGGAAACATGTGGAAGAGTGATAACACAAGCTTCAAATGCTTCATGGATAGAGTGACAGTCGACTTCAATATGCTTCGTGCGCTCATGATAGACAGGATTGGCCGTGATATGAATAGCACTTGTATTATCAGCATGTAGAGGTGTAGGATCAGTTACAGAAAAATCTAACTCAGTAAGCAAACCTCGAAGCCAAATAATTTCGGAACAAGCAAGAAACATCGCCCGATACTCAGATTCTGTAGATGACTTAGAAACTCTGTCTTACTTCTTACTCTTCCATGAGATCAATGCATCACCTAAGAACACACACCAACCAGTAATGGAGCGACGTGTATCAGCACAACCAGCCCAATCAGCGTCGCTATAAGCAGTAAATCGAGGAGAATTGCCTGCAGGAAAGAATAAGCCACGGGCAGAAGTTCCCTGAACATAGCGTATGATCCTACGGACAGCAACCAAATGAAGGTGACGAAGGGTCTAAAGAAACTGGCTGACTTGTTGTACTGCAAAAGAAATGTCCGGTCTAGTAATGGTGAGGTAGACAAGACTGCCCACCAACTTTCGGTATAAACTAGGATCAGCAAGTAAATCACCCTCCTCTTTGTGAAGCTTGATATTCAATTCCATGGGAGTATCAACAGAAGTGGCCTCTTGTAGGCCTGCTGTAGCCATCAGGTCACTAGCATACTTATGTTGATTGATTGAAATACCCGACGGACTACGATGCACCTCAAGACCGAGAAAATATGTAAGAGACCTAAGATCTTTCATATGAAAGGACTCGGAGAGATAGGTCTTGAGCCGGCCAAGTAAAACAGAATCGGAACCAGTAATCACAATATCATCAACATAAACTAAAAGAACAACAATACCCATGTCTGATTTTCGAAGAAACAAGAAAGTGTCATACTTGCTCTGCTTGAATGAGAATTGTAATAAATTAGTTCGAAATTTATCAAACCAAGCCCTTGGAGCTTGTTTGAGACTATAAAGGGAGCGACGAAGCTTACGCACATGTGAGTTTGGAGAAGGTAACAATCCTGGGGGTGGCTTCATATAAATACACTCTTTAAGATCCCCATGAAGAAAAGCATTCTTGACATCCATCTGATATAGTGGCCAATCATTGGAAGCAGCAAGAGCTAGAATCATACGAACAGTGGTCATCTTAGCCACAGGAGCAAAGGTTTCTTCATAATTAACACCATATTCCTGTTTATTTCCAAGTGCAACAAGCTGAGCTTTATAACGATCCAAACTTCCATCAGATCGAACCTTGACGGAGTAAACCCATTTGCAACCCACGAGGACTATAGTGGAAGGACAAGGTGCAATGTCCCAGGTGTGATTGGCCTCTAAAGCAGCAATTTCTTCCTGCATAGCTTGTCGCCAACAATCATGCTTGACAGCATGTGAGTAGCATGTGGGAATATCAAAATTGGACAATGCAGCAGTAAGAGCAGAAGCAAACCACCCATACCTATCCAGAGGTAAAGATATTCGAGAAGAACGACGTACCAAGTGTTCTGAAGGTGTTGCAACTGACTGGAGCATGGTAGGATCAGATATCGGTTGAGCCATCGGAAGAGACTGTGGGCGGGAGCGTCTCGTATATACAATACCTGGTTTAAAGCGAGAGCTGACTTGATGAAGATCTGAAAATTGTTGCTCAAAGGAGGGGAGGACCACCGTAGAAGAAGA
Organism: Bretschneidera sinensis; assembly: GCA_023935145.1. NCBI lineage: Eukaryota > Viridiplantae > Streptophyta > Magnoliopsida > Brassicales > Akaniaceae > Bretschneidera > Bretschneidera sinensis. The sequence goes on from CM043697.1 coordinate 153,132,397, forward strand.
GGGCTCAGAGGACATAGGAAAGAAATGTTGATTTTCAAAGAAAATAACATTCCTAGAAATACGTGTACGATGTAAGGTAGGATCATAGCAAACAAATCCCTTTTGACACACATTATATCCCAAGAATGCACATCTAACAGATTGAGCAGATAATTTATGTCGCTCATGGGGAGGTAAATGGACAAAACATACACAACCAAAGAGACGGAGATTATCATAACTAGGTTGTTTAGCAAACAAGCGGAAATAGGGAGACTCTATGTGTAAGATTTGGGAAGGTAAACGATTAATCAAGTGAGTAGCAGTTTTCAAAGCCTCGGCCCAGAACATTGATGGAACAGATGATTCTAACAAGAGAATACGTACCACATAAAGAAGATAACGATTTTTGCGTTCGGCTACTCCATTCTGTTGGGGAGTAGCAGGACATGAACGTTGATGAATAATACCTTTAGAAGCCAAGAATTCCTAAAACTCAGTAGACAAATATTCACTACCAAAATCTGTGCGTAATGTCTTAATAGTCGCAGAAAATTGATTGTCAACATACGCTAAAAATTTAGTGAACGTACGAAAAACCTTAGATTTAGAGCGAAGAAAATAAACCCAAGTGAATCTGCTATAATCATCAATGAAAGTCACATAATATTTAAATTTTTCATGTGAACTAACGGGAGAAGGTCTCCAAACATCACTATGGATAAAATCAAATCAGTGAGAAGCTCTGCTAGCATGTAAAGGAAATGGAAGAATTTTGCTTTTACCAAGTTTGCAAGAATCACACTTAAGAGATAAAGAAGAACGTTCTTCATTATCAAGAAAACCAGAGTGCCATACATGAGATAAGATTTGAGTATTGGGATGGCCTAAACGACGATGCCACACCATACTCAGATTTGGAACATTATTGCAAGCAAGAGACTTAATAGACGAAACTGGAAAAATTACTGGAACAGATAAAAATAGTGGAAACAAGCGCCCCACTTTAGGTCCATTCGCGATTAGCTCTCCCGTTACCTGGTCCTATACAACACAACCATCACCAAAAAAGTTAACAACACAATTGTTATCAACTAATTGACCAACATAAATAAGATTCGTGGAAAGTTGAGGAGCAAGAAACACATCAGTGAATTTAGAAGAGGCATCTCCGACAGCAGCAATTGGTAAAGAACTGCCATTGGCAGTCTGAATGGCAGATGGACAAACATAAGGTCGAACACGACACAGAGCGGTGGGATTATTCGTCATGTGATTAGAGGCCCCTGAGTCTACGTACCAGAGTTTGGTATAATTTTTACCTTGAAACCCCATTACAGATAATGCTGAAATTAGGATCTGTTGCACCATTTCGGGTGTGCAGTAATTCACTGCAGGAGGTCTCGGAACTGGAGAGGCACTGGAAGAAGAGCCAGGAGCTGCGGAGGGTACAATAACAGAAGTCGAAAATGCTTGAGCCTGACGATTCTGTGGGCGGAGACGACATTCTTTGATGATGTGACCCTTCTTCTTACAATAAGAGCAGTATTTATTGGGACAATTGGCAGCAATATGCCCATATTCCTTACAGCAAAAACACTGCAAGTTTTTAGAATGCATAGGCGGTCTGCGTCCTTGGGCAGCATAAGCAACAGTTCCTGGACTACCATAAGATTGCTCTAGAGTGGCTTGAGTACTAAGACGTTGTTCTTCACGAAGTAACTCACCAAAACAAACATCAAGAGAAGGAACAAGAGATCTATTCCGCAGAGAGGAGCGAATAGATTCATATTCCGGGCGTAGTTTCATAAGAAATTGATCACGCCATCTAGTCTCATGGAGTTGCTGAATAGTCGAAAGAGTGGCAACAGGAACAGTCGCTGTAACAAGATCAATATAGTCAGTCCAAAGAATCAGAAAGGCCGAGTAATAGTCTTGGATGGAAAGACTACCATGTTGAAAGGTGGCAATTGCATGCTCTAACTGAAAGCGATAAGCATCATTATCTTGATGATAAACCTTCTTCAGATAAGTCCAAAGGATTGAGCAGAGCGATGAGTACGCAAGTTGGTGACAATATGTGGCTCCACCGAACCAAGAAGCCAAGACATGATCCGAGCATCAAGCACAGTCCAAGAAGGAGAAGACCTAACATCCTTCGATTGGTCTGTATTGGATGTTTGTGCGACATCCGTACCATCGATATGGCCCCAAAGTTCTTTTCTCTTGAGAAAAATTTCAAATTGAAAAGCCCATGTAGAATAATTTTTGCCCGTAAATTTGACACACACAGGTGCAGAATCCATTGCAAATAAGTGGAAAAAAAATAGCCCAACCAAAAAAAATGCCGAAACCACCCAAAGCAGAAAAAAAACAAACTGCCAAAGAGATCTGAGAACAAAAAAAACACCGAGAAATCTGAGACCCAAAGCCACAAAACACCTCTCTGAAAATAAAGGATGTTGTGAATGCCGAAACTGCTCAAACCAAAAAAATAGGAGGTGCCGACAACACCAACCCAGAAAGAGAAGACCGAAAAACAACAAAAAAAACTTTCACGTCGGGTTCACCGAGAACAACACAGAACACGCCGAAACACAAAACCAAGAAAAATTACAAACGAAATAAGAACCTAAGCAACTGGCTTTGATACCATGTTAGAATTTAAGAGAGTAAAGAGATGTGAGAATTGAAAAGAGCAAAGAGATTGTACAAATGCTTACTTGAATTCATCTTATTGAGAATACAATTAAGAGTATATATAGGTTGTTAAAGGAAAAAGACATTCCTTAAAACAAGGAAAGAAACATGGTCTAAAGTAAGCCTTAAAACAAAGAAGGAAACATGGCCTAAAGTAAGCCTTAAAACAAGGATGAATATATGGCAAGTGTGGGTGAAGTGGAATAGTTAGTGACCCTTATTAAAGAAAAGAATATGGACTTTGCCATCCATTGACAGTAACTGGCAACTATTTATCATGCAAAAGAGTATCAATTTCTATATTTGTGGATATGTTATCAAGTACCTTGAAAATATCTATTATGTACAGAAAAAATTAGAGATATTATGCAAAAAACTAAACATGCAGTAAGATAAATCTTTAAATGACGCATGACGAAGTTTCCCCACAAAAACTGCCCAGTAATGTGGACAGGATACTCATGTCTATAAATAAAGGCTAGCATGTTCCTTGTAATAAGTTGATGCTTCTCAAGACTTCAAACAAATATCTCCGGTATTACCAAGTACAAAATTATTAAAATGTATATGAGCTTGATATACATTGTTGGCCTATTTCCTATTAGCTTAAGCTTTTGGAATCAACGGTAGTTAACATGGTATCAGAGCCAAAGGTCTTGTGTTTGAATCTTGATAACTGCAGCTTGTCTTTGTTTATGATAAATACTTAGTTTAGTCTCGGTCTCTGTTTCAGGCTTCACGTGCTAGGCCCATATCATCTCTAGGGCTTTGCACGTGAGTGGGAGTGTTAAAATGTATATGAGCTTGATATACATTGTTGTCCCATTTCCTATTAACTTAAGCTTTTGGGATCAATGGTAGTTAACAAAAACGATGAGCTAAAATTTGATGAGTGATGGCATTATCCAATGATATGAGATGAAAAGCACTTCACAAATCATTGTAGTTCGGTTGAATTTAGTTACTTCAAGCTAATATATCTAATTAATATTTTGCATCACTATCCATTGCTCTCGCAAGTTGCTACATTCCAAGCACCGCCATATTATTTTCCCATATAATAACGTAATAGAACAGAGAGACCACATTTTAATCCTAACTAAATAAATAAAATCATTGGCATGCTACTATAACATCATCCAAAGTAATTAGCTAATTATTCATGCTCTCGCTATTAGCTAAAAAATATCTTAACCCAAATACATGTGCAGGTCTGTGTGTGTACTCATGATTCAGAATTGATACAAATGACAACAGAATATTCCCAAATTTCCACCGTTACAATGACAGAAACATAAACATTCTTGTATTCATGCTGGCATTTACACCAAAAGAAGAAAGATTGAGTAAGCCATAAGAAAATATGAATAGCCAAAAGTAAAAAGGGGGTGGAGGTGAGGCGAGAGACTAGAGTGGGTAAATACTGTCATACCGATTCTAGTGCGTAAACAGGAACCATCAGAATTAGTCCTATCAAAAACTTCTGCTCCTGAAATTAAAACAGAAAAATTACAGGCATCATGTTTGGAGGATGAATTAAATGACTTAAGATAGATAATACTTACGTGAAAAGCTACAGAAATTCTACTAGTGAAGAATAAATATAGAGAAAGCACCAAAACATGATATATAATGTAGGAGGAAAACATTAAAGGAAGATGAGAATGAACCTCTGGCTGATTATAAGCAGCTAAATGCTCGAAGGTAAGATACATGGAGAGGACAAGAGCAACAAATACAAATATGCTAGCACTCAAGATTGGCCAGCTGAAGGCTACAGCTGACTCGGCACCCAGGTTTGGCAACCACATTTTCCCTGATCTACTTGACAAAGCAGCAATGGCCATAAGAAAAAATAAAGAGTAAAAAACACCTCTCCATCCCATTGAGCGGAAGAAAATAATGGACGTCAATATCTCAATTGACAAAATGTGATTGATCAAGGGTACTTTATTTATCTTTTTTTATCACCCGAGAATACATAATAAACCGAAAAAGCATTTATCACTCCTTTTTCTTCTGTTCTTCGATTGATTTCTGCTACTGCAAAAAAGAAAACTCCGCCCTCTAGTTACCACAAAGGTGCCTAGAGATACAACCACAGATACTGTCTCAATGTGGGGAAAATAAGTATTGTTTTCTTTGAGAAGGGGAAGATTGAAGCTTCGAATGGACCAGAAAACCTGCAATGAGAATCAACAAGAAAATATCACAAAACCATTGGTGAATTAGTAAAAGCTCTAGAATAACAAATGCCCATCGCTTAAACAACGGAAAACATTAATTATGACTCATACAATATGCATATTACAATAAGGAACAAAGTCACTTAAAACACATGTTTTGCACCCATGTCTCAATTCGAACTCCCAAAACAAATTCTCAACGAGAAATACAACAAGCCTTTTTTTCTTGGGGGTGGGGGATATTGAGAATGGGACAACCCAAATACGCACGAAATATCCAAGCAAGCACCAAAAAATGAGGGAAAAGTAGTAAAAATTAGAAGGAAAAAAATATTTCTTCAAGTCTCCTATGTCTAAATTTAGAAAGAGCCAGAAAAACCATTTTGCATAAAAGTAGATAACCAAGAAATCTAGCTTCAAAGGAACCTAGTTTAGGTTGAACAGAAAGCTCCATCAATTGACTAGCGTATTGTCTTCAACTAGCCAACAAAACCATCACAATCTTTTTTTTCTTCAATAAGTAAAAAATCTGCCACAATCTTAGTTTAAGGAATTAACTTATAAGGCATGAAGTAAACATCTTTGAGCTTAAACATAGAACTCAAGGATGACACCTTAAAGCTCAAGTTTCAAGGCCAAATCCCATTGAGGCTTACGCTCTAATCTGAAGCTTGACTGAAGCAACAGTGAAACTCTTTTTTTTATGCACAACAGTGAAATTCTACTCGATCGACATTTTCAAAACCCATCAATATGCTGATAGACATGATATGCCCACCCAGTGTTCTTAAGAGCACGCTTAGGCACACTTATTATACCTAAAGTGAAGCATGTTCACAAAATTGCAGGGTAGGCACAAAAGTGCATGCAATTTTTTGCTAGGCAAAATGACACTTTTTCCTTTCTTTCCCTTTCTTCCTTCTCTGCTTTTTCCTTAATTCTTTCCTATGAGCAAACTCCTGCCCAGAGAGACAAACACAATTTCCTTTTTGGTAGAAATAAGATCGCACTACTTAGGCTAAGAAATATAGAGCTGACTTATGCTCTCCCTGTTCCTTTTTTTTGGGGGGTGGGAGGAGATGAGGTGAGGCACTGAGGAGGCTTCTAGTTTCTCTCTGGTTACAAAGTAAAATAATAAATAAAGAACTGACAATTCATATTATGATAGAACATATGTGATATTTTACTATATCTTGTGCTTCAGGCCAAGGTTCCAAGAGACTTTTGCACTCAAGTGTACCTAGAGCTTCCACGAATACTGTGCCAACCTTTGAGCACCATCAAATGAGGCCCATTACCAAAATAACGGTTTCATTCTCCAAATTTCAACCTCCAACAGGACAAGTTGATGACCAGTAAACTGTCATTTTGAATGTATGTGCGCATGTATGCACACAACTCTCCTTCCTTTTTTGCTCATCCTATGGTTAGTACATACTCTAGCCCACTCTAGAACCATTTGATCCCTAGCGTAAGCTATAAGCTTTCTAGAATAAAGCCCCTAATGGAAATCCTGGCGTAACATACTTTATGCAGTAGGAAGGCCTTAGCCCCAACGCCCCAAGCATCTTGGACTGCCAAGAATCTCAAAATTAGTTTCATTCCCTCTACAAAAATACAAGAGGCACATAGGGAATACAACAAATTGTAGGAATCATGGGTCAACTGCCTCGGTAGAGAGGTCCCCCAAAAAGAGAGAAGAAACCTTAATCTATATACAATAGAAAGACTGAGCTGTTAAAAAGCTGTGCACAGAAAGAAATAGTTCTGAGTAATAGTTGCCATGAAATTAGCCCACTATTGTGTCTGTGTAGTTATTCTTATATGAAAACTTTAATGTCCAAAACTACCCCAAAAATTTTCAAATGATTATCTTACTTACAAGTCTTCACAAAATCATTTTTTTTAAAAAAACAACTGCATATAAAATTTTCATGCTTCTGGCAGCAAATGATCCTCATTCTCAGTAAAGAGGTGCAAGTTTTCAATGCCGTTTTCATGCATATTAAGTATTATAAAAAAATCATCAAAAGAATAAAACAACCAATTTTCTGTTTACATTGCAAGAAAGTAAGGAAATAAAGGATACAAATATTTATGTCTTAAATGTCGATTATTGACACTCAATCAAACTAAAACATTCACTAAGGTTGACCTGACACAGTGACGCCGGGCAGAATAGCGATTATTCTGCAGGCTAGTTTTCAACAGATAATTCGCAGAGAATAAAATAACACAAGAGAAAAACCCTAGAAAAAACAGAGGAACAACTCTGAATTTTAATCAAAATTATGCAAATCAATAATAATGATAATCTGTCTTTTTCGTATGTGGCATTCTTATTTATAAGGTCAAAGCAAAAAAAGAAAAAAAATCTCCGAAAATATAATCCTGGGAAAAACTAAGAAAATTACTAAAATTAAGCGATTGTATTAAGGCAGAATCAACGGCAGTCAATTCTGTATTGAATACAAAAGGAAATTACAAATGGAAAGTTTCCTAAAACTGGAAACTGCAAATTTGAAGGCCTAAAACAGAATCAACGGCAGTCAACCGTTCTAGGTAGTCCACCTGCCATTTTTGCGCTGATCTGCTAACTCAAGGTATCTCAGTGCCAACAATGTGTTATCTGACAACTCAGCATCATCTGACTCGGATCCTCCTGCATCAATCGCCTCGGGTTGGAAAGAACTCGTCCTCGAGTTCACAATAGCTTCATCGGAATCCACAAAACAAGGACTCAGGTGTTTCACATTAAAGACATCAGGCGGCAACCCAGGAGGAAGATCCTCTGGCATCATGTCAGAAAACTATACTAGCAGCTACTGCACCTCTGCTAGTAAATCTGGATTCATGTCTGCTGCACTATTCTCACAAGACAGCAGAGCATGGACCACGTCTCCACGCTCAATCTCAGCTAAAAACCTGGACATCGAAAGCAGATTAGTATTATTGGCTACCGGGGTAGGAGTTGTTCCTTCCCGACAAGGTGCCAACACAATCTTCTTCCCTTTGATGCTAAGAGAATATGTATTTTTTCGCCCATCATGAATAACACTGTGATCATACTGCAAAGGTCTGCCTAACAATACATGACAAGCATCCATAGACACAACATCACACCAAGCATTATCAAAATATTTCCTACCAATAAAAAAAGACACTAGGTATCGCCTATTTACTGCTACCTCACTACCTTTATTCAGCCACGACAATTTATACGGCTTAGGATGATGATCTGTCTTCAACTGCAGTTTCTGGACAGTCTCTTCAGACACTACATTCTCACAACTACCACTTTCAATAATCATTTTGCAGACTTTATCGACAACTATGCAGGTCGTGTGGAAAATATTGGTTCTCAATCAATCGTCCCCTGAATCACCCTTGGGGGTCAGTAGACTCTTACGAACGACCAGAGTCTCATGGCCATCTCCATACAACACATCTCCATCTTCATCATCGTCATATACAGGCTCTCCAATCTCCTCAGTTTCGTCTACCCCGTCGTCCTCAATCAGGAGATTTTTGCCCTTATGACTAGCTGGTTTCCTGCACTCAGTCGATTTATGCCCATGTTCACCACATCTGAAACATCTAATATTTGGGTTAGAGTTACCTTGGGGTGACTGCTGGGCAGGACGGGATTCTTGAGGATGAACTGGCCGTCTGCTTTGATCATTTCTGATCATTGGCCTCCTATTCTGCTGTTTTTCCACCGCAAGTGCACGCTGGTATGTTTCAGAAACGGTCCACAGTAAGTGAAGGCTGAGGACATCCTGCAGGGGCTGCCGTAACCCCCCCAAATACCGTGCCACCATCTGCTCCTCTGTCTCGGATAAATCATTCCAGGCTATCAATTGATAGAACTCCTCCGTGTAATCATCCACCGATCTCGTGCCCTGCCTCAACGAACGAAGTCGCTGAAATAAGGTTTGAGTGTAGCCGAAATGAAAGAAGTGACCCTTCATCTTCTTCTTCATCCTCTCCTAATCTGTAATCTTGGCCTTGCCTTGCCAATCGCGTGAGCGCCTCAAATGCTCCCACCACGCAGATGCTCTGCCTTTGAGTTTGATGGCGACCAGTTTCACTTTGACACGATCTGGGACTTCCTTATACTCGAAAATACGCTCCACTTCATTTAACCAATCGGCAAATCCCTCAGCCTGTAACGTACCAGAAAACTCGGGCAGATCCACTCTGAAACCGAAGTCTCCAAAACTTTCTTCCCGACCAAGGTGCTCCCAGAATCGAGTAAGATTGTGATGCGGGTTTTCGAAACTGGAATTGGAATCGTGATCTTCCATCTCACGATCACCGAAATTCTGCGCCGCTAGACGCTGGGTTAACTCTGCAACTTACCTCTGTAAATCCTCAATCATCGCATCCTGAACATTACGATCACGACATGGGGCTTCCTCGTTCAGAACCTGCCCGCGACGACCACGACCACGACCACCAGCCATAGAACTGATGAGATCTTGCCCTAGAAAAACGCTGAAGCTCTGATACCAATTGACGCCGGGCAGAATAGCGATTATTCTGTAGGCTAGATTTCAATAGATAATTCGCAGGGAAGAAAATAACACAAGAGAAAACCGTAGAAAAAACAGAGGAACAACTCTGAATTTTATTCAAAATTATGCAAATCAATAATAATGATAATCTATCTTTTTCGTATGTGGCCTCCTTATTTATAAGGTCAAAGCAAAAAAAAGGAAAAAATCCCCAAAAACATAATCCTAGGGAAAACTAAGGAAATTACTAAAATTAAGCGATTGTATTAAGGCAGAATCAACAGCAGTCAATTCTGACTTGAATACAAAAGGAAATTGCAAATGGAAAGTTTCCTAAAACTGAAAACTGCAAATTTGAAGGCCTAAAACAGAATCAATGGCAGTCCTAGATAGTCTACTTGCCATTTTTGCACTGATCTGCCAACTCAAAGTATCTCAGTGTCAACAATGTGTTATCTGACAACTCAGCATCTGACTCGGATCCTCCTGCATCACACAGCTATTCAGCTACATATTACGTTGTGTTGTGCGAAAAAACAGAAACATTGGAAACATAAAACTCTACACATGGTTTTTTTCTGTTGACCCTCGCCCGTATTTTAATGATGGCAAAACACAACTGTTATTTAACTAACATGTTTAAACTAAGTTGTATTAAGGATCAAACACATTCAACCAAGGAACAAAGTGCAAAAACTCGAACCAAATCAAGTATCAAGTGAAGACTGAAGATCTAGTATAGGTCTTAAGGTTTAGAACCAATGTAAGTCTCACTCATACATTGTATTAGCTTGTTTAATGGCTCAAACACAAATGGTTTTTCTAAAACCATTATTTTTAAAATGTTTTTAATGAAAAACAGAAGAAAAACTGGGTTGGAAGACAACCCAGTCGACTGGGTACATATACCAGTCGACTGGTATATGGGTCAGAAGGTACCCAGTCGACTGGATGAATTAACCCAGTCGACTGGTACTTTGACCAGTAATTTCCCAGTCGACTGGATGAATCAACCCAGTCGACTGGCACAATGGACAGAAAGTCCCCAGTCGACTGGATGATATATACCAGTCGACTGGATACCCAGAAGGTCTGAAAACGTATATTTTTCAAGTGAACCCAGTCGACTGGTATCTCGACCCAGTCGACTGGTAGTTCAAAAATATGACCGTTGGACTCCAAATCTGAACGTTTTAAAGTAAATCTTTTTCAAATTAAAGTCCAAAACGGCCATATTAATTGATTGCTATATAAACCCTCTCAGCAAAGCATTCAAGAACAAGCAGCACATATTCAAAAAGAGTTGATCTCATATAATCAAGTTTTTATACTCTTGAAACACAAAAAGCTTTGAAATAATCTTATTGAGCCATTTCTTCAAGCTTTACTTTGAAAGAGAGACATTTCTGTTGTAATAAGCTTTCATTTGTTGTCTCTCTACCTTTTACTTTACACCATCTTTGTAAAGGGATTACTTCCGAGAGGAAGGGGAAACTTCCGAAAGGAAGGGGATTTTTCGGTTTAAGCAATTCCTGTAAATTGCTTGTGTACGGTTTGTGCAACACCCGGCTAAGTTGTGCGACTAAGTTTTCTTAGTGGATTACTTCAAGGTGTTCCTTGAAGAGAGTGGACGTAGGGTCGGAACGAATCCGATATTGCCGAACCACTATAACTGTGTTTGCATCCTCTTTCCTTAAACTCTTTATTTACAGCTTTCTACTTGTATCAATTATTTGTTGCTTATCAGTTTTTATAAACTTGTATAAATTCCGCAAAAGTTTTTAAAAACCCAATTCACCCCCCCTCTTGGGTTGAAACCTCGAGCTACAATTGGTATCAGAGCCTCGTTCTCTTTATAAGGCTTAAATTCCTAGAGTTGATCCAATGGCAGCAAATAGCTACTCTGAGGGACACTCTTATACTAGACCTCCATTGTTCAATGGATCAAATTATAACTACTGGAAAAATAGAATGAAAATCTTCGTCGAAGGACAAGATTACAATCTATGGAGAATTATAGAAGAGGGACCTAAAATTCCCTCAAAAGAAATAGTTATTGGAGAGACTCTTCATACAATGCCTAAACTCAAAACTGAGTTTACTGACGAGGATTGTAGAACAATGTCTCTCAATAGCAGAGCAACAAGCATGCTACATTGTGCTTTAGATATTTCTGAATATAACAAAATATCTGCATGCGTTTCTGCTAAAGAAATATGGGACAAATTGCAAGTCACATATGAAGGAACAAGTGAAGTAAAAAAGTCTAAAATTTACATGCTAATTTCTGAATATGAATCTTTTAAGATGTCTCCTAATGAAACCATTTCTGAAATGCACTCACGATTTACTACTATTATAAATAGTTTAAAATTGCTTGGCAAGAATATTGAGGAAGTTGAACTAACCAGAAAAATCTTAAGATCTCTACCTCCAGAATGGAAACCAAAGAGGACAGCCATTCAAGAGGCCAAAAATCTTGACAAGCTTGATGTTGAGACGCTGCTTGGGTCATTATTGACATATGAGATGGAAGAAATGACTCCCATCGTCAATGATGATGAGAAGAAGAAGAAGCAAATTGCTCTCAAAGCTTCTACGAGCAACAAAGAAAAGGAATTAGAACAAGAAGCAGAGAGCAGTGAAGAGGATGGTGAAATGGCTTTAATCACCAGACGATTCCATAGGTTCTTGAAGAAAAGCAAGAAACCTTACTCAAAGGATCCCACCTCAAAAAGGGAACCACTTATGTGCTATGGCTGCAAGAAGCCAGGACATATAAAAGCTGACTGTCCAGTTTCAAGCAAACCATACAAGGGCTTCAAGAAGAAAGCTATGGTAGCAACTACCTGGAGCGATGACGAAGAAGATGAGTCATCAGACAAAGAAATTGGATACGAAGAGATTGCCAACCTCTGTTTAATGGCAATCGATGATGAAAGTGAGGTAACATCTTCTCCCTCTTCAAAAAATAATATTGTTACTAGTAGTGAAGAATTACTAGAAGTCATAAATGAAATGCATGAAGAATTAAAGAAATTTGATTCTAGAAATTCTGTTCTTAAGAAAGAAGTATCATCTCTTTCTAAGGAAATTATAGTTCTTAGAGAAGAAAAAGAAAAATTATCATCTTTACTGTATAATTCGTCTCAAGATTTTCTTAAAAATGAAAATGAGAATTTGAAAAATAAAATTTCTGAATTAAACAGCACTGTATCTAGACTTATGCTTGGTAAAGAAAAACTTGATGAAGTGCTTTCTTCCCAAAGATTAAGTGGAGGAAAATCTGGTGTAGGATATTCTCCATTGGGAAAACAAAAAACAAAAGAGAGCTTATTCATGAAAGCCTCTTGTGTAGATGGAGCTTCTACTTCGAAAGCTCCTAACCTTGTTAAAAGCACTCCCTTAATAAATCCGAGGAACTCTAGAAACTTAAATGATCATACTAAATTGAAGCATCCTAAAAATACTCATGCTTATTTGTATGCTTATTCTAGAAATGCTCATACACATCCTAGAAATAATCATCATGCTCATTCTAGGAACAATGTGTATAATCAAAGAATGCATTCTGCTCATCCTAGGAATCACCATCATGGCTATTCTAGAAATAACTTGCATACATATGCTAGCATGTATCCTAGAATGCATCATCGTTCATTTTCTGGAAATGACATGCATTTTCATACCCCTTACCGTAGAATCATGTATCCTAGGAACTATCATCCTAAGGATTATAGGAATGCACATGTAAAATTTCCTAGAAATTTCTATGACTATAATGCTAGGTATGTGCATCATCAACATGTTCATAGAGCACCATATATTGTTAAGAAAGTATGGGTCCCAAAAGGAACCGTATTTTCAAGGACTAACCCCAAAGGACCCAAGAAATTTTGGGTACCTAAAAATGCTATCGTATATCCTTGTGTGATGTAGATTTGCCTTCATACCAAGGAGAAAGGTAACTGTTGGTACCTTGATAGCGGTTGCTCGAAGCATATGACCGGTGATAAAAGCGTATTCAAGGAGCTAACTCTAAGAGATGGTGGACTTGTGACCATTGGAGACAATACTAAAATAAAGATCATCGGGCATGGAAAAGTCGGTAATGATTTCTCAACTTTAGATAATGTATTGCTAGTACAAGGCTTAAAGCCAAATTTACTTAGCATTAGTCAATTATGTGACAAAGGATATAAAGTCACATTTGAAACCTCTCATTGTCTAGTTATAGACATCAAGAGCAACAAGATCAAATTCATTGGCCATAGACATGAAAATGTCTATATAGTTGATTTGAAATCCTTACATTCCAATAATGAAAAATGTTTTCCTGCTTTTAGTGAAAATCAATGGCTATGGCATAGAAGGCTTGGTCATGTAAATATGAACTTGCTAAAAATTGTTTCAAGAAAAGATTTAGTTATTGGTCTTCCTAAAATCAATTTTGAGAAAAACAAAATTTGCAATGCTTGTCAAATGGGAAAACAATCAAGGATATCTTTCAAAGCAAAAAATGTTGTCTCAACTACTAGACCTTTGGAACTTTTGCATATGGACTTATTTGGTCCAATTAGTACCATTAGTCTAGGTGGCCATCAATATGCTCTTGTTATTGTTGATGACTATTCAAGATATACCTTTGTTATTTTTATTGCTTATAAGGATGAAGCTTTCAAAGGATTTGAAAAGTTTTGCAAAAAGGTACAAAATGAAAAAGGAATTTGTATTTCAAGCATAAGAAGTGATCATGGCAAAGAATTTGAAAATCAAAGCTTTTCAAAATTTTGTGATGAAAATGGAATTAATCACAACTTTTCAGCTCCTAGAACTCCTCAACAAAATGGAGTTGTTGAGAGGAAAAATAGAGTTCTAGAAGAATTTTCAAGAACAATGCTTTGTGAAAATAATTTACCAAAATATTTTTGGGCTGAAGCCGTGAATACTTCTTGCTATATTTTAAATAGAATTTTGATAAGGCCCCTGCTTGATAAAACTCCTTATGAACTATGGAAAGGGAGAAAGCCAAATATTTCCTATTTTCGTGCCTTTGGTAGTAAGTGCTTCATCTTAAATAACAATAAAACTAACTTGGGTAAATTTGATTCCAAGACCGATGAAGGGATATTTTTAGGATATTCTACTACTAGTAAGGCTTATAGAGTTTTCAATAAGAGAACTCTAGTAGTAGAAGAATCTGTGCATGTAACTATTGATGAATCTAACCCAATGAGTAGTGGAGAAGTTTCCTTTAAAGATGATGCAGATTTTATTCCAAGAATGGAAACTTCTACTCCCATTGTTGACCCAAAAGTGAGTTCTTCTCAAACAAATGAAGGGATGGCAACTCCAAATTTGGACCAACCATCCTCAAGTCAACAAGAGGAAAATCTACCCAAGGATTGGAGGTATGTAAATCATCATCCAATTGATCAAGTAATTGGTGATCCTTCACAAGGGGTAAGAACTCGCTCTTCCATTAGAAATATTTGTAATTTTGTAGCTTATTTGTCTCAAGTAGAACCTAAGACATTTATAGAAGCTGAAAAAGATAATGATTGGATAATTGCAATGCAGGAAGAGATAAATCAATTTGAGAGAAACAATGTTTGGGAACTAGTTCCAAGACCTAAAGATCATTCAATTATTGGAACTAAATGGGTATATAGAAATAAAATGGATGAAAATGGTATAGTAACTAGAAATAAGGCTAGACTAGTTGCTAAGGGATATAACCAAGAGGAAGGAATAGATTTTGATGAAACCTATGCTCCCGTAGCTAGATTAGAAGCTATTCGAATGTTATTAGCCTTTGCATGCTTTAATAAATTCAAGCTATTTCAAATGGATGTGAAAAGTGCCTTTTTAAATGGCTTTATAGAAGAAGAGGTTTATGTTGAACAACCTCTTGGTTTTGAAAACCCTAGTCTTCCAAATCATGTCTACAAGCTTTCTAAGGCTTTATATGGGCTGAAGCAAGCTCCAAGGGCATGGTACGAAAGACTAAGCAAATTTTTGATTGATAATGATTTTGTAAGAGGAAAAATAGATACAACTCTCTTCACAAAAACTCACAAAAATGACACTTTGATAGTTCAAATATATGTTGATGATATTATATTTGGTGCTACTAATGAATCTATGTGTCAAGAGTTTGCAAAGTGCATGCAAGGTGAATTTGAAATGAGCATGATGGGAGAACTTACCTACTTCCTTGGACTGCAAATCAAGCAACTAAAAGGAGGTATCTTCATCAATCAACAAAAGTACATCAAAGATCTACTAAAGAGGTTCGGGATGGAAAGCTCAAAGCCAATTGGAACGCCTATGAGCACAACCACCAAACTTGATCTTGATGAAGGAGGTAAAACTGTAGATTCTAAATATTATAGAAGCATGATAGGTGCTTTA
The DNA here is from genome assembly GCA_023935145.1 of Bretschneidera sinensis. NCBI lineage: Eukaryota > Viridiplantae > Streptophyta > Magnoliopsida > Brassicales > Akaniaceae > Bretschneidera > Bretschneidera sinensis. The sequence goes on from CM043697.1 coordinate 153,148,193, forward strand.
CTGTACTTGACTGCAAGTAGACCTGATATAATGTTCAGTGTGTGCATGTGTGCTAGATTTCAATCTAATCCTAAGGAATCACATGTAGTTGCAGTAAAAAGAATCCTTAGATATCTACAAGGGACCCAGACCATAGGATTATGGTATTCTAGAGAATCATCTTTTGAGCTAGTAGGATATTCGGATGCTGATTTTGCTGGATGTAGGTTAGATAGAAAAAGCACAAGTGGAACATGCCAATTCTTAGGTGCTATGTTAACTTCTTGGTTCTCCAAGAAACAGAATTCAGTTGCACTATCAACCGCTGAGGCGGAATATGTAGCAGCTGGCAGTTGTTGTGCCCAAGTACTATGGATGAAACAACAACTAGAAGACTATGGCATGAGTCTCAAAAATATTCCTATATTTTGTGATAATACTAGTGCCATCAACCTAACCAAAAATCCTATTCAGCACTCTAGAACCAAGCATATAGAGATTAGACATCATTTCTTAAGAGACCATGCTCAAAAAGGTGATATAAGATTAGAATTTATACCTTCAGAAGATCAAATAGCTGATATTCTTACAAAACCCTTAAGTGAAGCTAGTTTTTGCAAAATAAGAAAGTTGATGGGATTGCTTGATTTTGATAAATTGAATGTTTGATTGCATCTCACATTTCATCATTTGCATGTTTGACATTGAGTGATAGAGTATTAATCCATGTTTAATTATTCCCTTCACTCAAAAATGTCATAGATAAACAAAATCGTGCTAAAAATTCAGGACTGGAAATTTTACTCAGGATCCAGTCGACTGGTAAATGTTCTCCAGTCGACTGGTAAGTCTCTGCCTGTTTTTCCAGTCGACTGGTAATTTTGACCCAGTCGACTGGTAACTCTCTGCCAAAAACTCCAGACGACTGGTAAGTCTTCTCCAGTCGTCTATAAGATCAAATCCTGCTTGGAGCCAAATTTTTTTCATTTTTATGAACCTCCAGTCGACTGGTAACGATAGCCCAGTAGACTGGTATCTCACTGTCAGTTGATCCAGTCGACTGGTACGTTTACCCAGTCGACTGGTAAGAGAACTGTTCATCTTTTTAAAGGGGCCCAGTCGACTGGTAAGTTTACCCAGTCGACTGGTATCGCGATTCTATAAAAGAGACTGTTCATTTTCGCCATTTTTACGCCATTTTCAAAGAGCCCAAGCTTTCTCTCTCTAGAAAAATTCATCTTTTTGATCTAAAAACCATCCAAATCCCTTCTAAACACACCGATCTACTCATTCCTAAAGAGATTTTTAACTTTCTACGGTTAAAATCTCTCATTTTTACCAAATTTCCTTTTTTCAAAAACTTCAAATTTCTCGAAAATGGGTGACAAAATCCGTATAAAACTCACAACAAGTGGACCCAATGCGCCCAAAAAGCCTAGGTCTTCAAAACCTTCGGCTTCGGAATCAAAAGGGAAGGGAGTAGCAGGGTCATCCAGCAAGGAGTCCAGAACAGAGTTGGAGCAGGCTCTGTTTTTCAGCCCAGCTGCTCATAAGAGGTATAACTCTATAATCCGTCACAAGAAAATCATGACGGGTAGAGTCGTTGATTTCGACTCCATTCGTCATGGTAATTTCGATATTCTACCAGCCTTTGAGGCAATAAATCTGACCCCACTGGTCAGTATTCATGAAAAATATTACCCGCGACTGATTCACCAGTTCTATGCTAACTTGGTGAAACCCAGTCCTCTGGCTCTGAGATTCAGAACCAGAGTTAGCGGTGTGGAGTTTGAGGTCAACACTGACCTCTTGATGAGCATTCTGAGAATCCCTATAAGGGGGGTTCAATGGAGTCTGGATGGATGGCCAGACAACTTTGAAGTTGAGGAGGCCTGTCGGATAGTTAGGGGCTGTAGCTCGAGGTTTCAACCCAAGAGGGGGGGTGAATTGGGTTTTTAAAAACTTTTGCGGAATTTATATAAGTTTATAAAAACTGATAAGCAACAAATAATTGATACAAGTAGAAAGCTGTAAATAAAGAGTTTAAGGAAAGAGGATGCAAACACAGTTATAGTGGTTCGGCAATATCGGATTCGTTCCGACCCTACGTCCACTCTCTTCAAGGAACTCCTTGAAGTAATCCACTAAGAAAACTTAGTCGCACAACTTAGCCGGGTGTTGCACAAACCGTACACAAGCAATTTACAGGAATTGCTTAAACCGAAAAAATCCCCTTCCTTTCGGAAGTTTCCCCTTCCTCTCGGAAGTAATCCCTTTACAAAGATGGTGTAAAGTAAAAGGTAGAGAGACAACAAATGAAAGCTTATTACAACAGAAATGTCTCTCTTTCAAAGTAAAGCTTGAAGAAATGGCTCAATAAGATTATTTCAAAGCTTTTTGTGTTTCAAGAGTATAAAAACTTGATTATATGAGATCAACTCTTTTTGAATATGTGCTGCTTGTTTTTGAATGCTTTGCTGAGTGGGTTTATATAGCAATCAATTAATATGGCCGTTTTGGACTTTAATTTGAAAAAGATTTACTTTAAAACGTTCAGATTTGGAGTCCAACGGTCATATTTTTGAACTACCAGTCGACTGGGTCGAGATACCAGTCGACTGGGTTCACTTGAAAAATATACGTTTTCAGACCTTCTGGGTATCCAGTCGACTGGTATATATCATCCAGTCGACTGGGGACTTTCTGTCCATTTTGCCAGTCGACTGGGTTGATTCATCCAGTCGACTGGGATATTACTGGTCAATGTACCAGTCGACTGGGTTAATTCATCCAGTCGACTGGGTACCTTCTGACCCATATACCAGTCGACTGGTATATATACCCAGTCGACTGGGTTGTCTTCCAACCCAGTTTTTCTTCTGTTTTTCATTTAAAAACATTTTAAAATTAATGGTTTTAGAAAAACCATTTGTGTTTGAGCCATTAAACAAGCTAATACAATGTATGAGTGAGACTTACATTGGTTCTAAACCTTAAGACCTATACTAGATCTTCAGTCTTCACTTGATACTTGATTTGGTTCGAGTTTTTGCACTTTGTTCCTTGGTTGAATGTGTTTGATCCTTAATACAACTTAGTTTAAACATGTTAGTTAAATAACAGTTGTGTTTTGCCATCATTAAAATACGGGCGAGGGTCAACAATCTCCCCCTTTTTGATGATGACAAAACTAATAATGTAAAAACAGTTTTAAAAACTAAGTGTTAAGATTTTACAAAAATTTGGACAGAGTCTCCTCTGTTTTTCGAGAAAAACCACCCTGTAAACAAGCAAACACAGTTTATATTTCTTTCAACCAATCCAGAATTAAACTCAACCAATCAATAAACATTTTTACATAGATATGGAGCAATGCTCCCCCTAAATCTATGCATTGGTTGCGTTTTTACTTAGATTTTCTCGTTTTTCTCATTTTTCTCCCCCGTTTTGACAACAGCAACCAAAGGGGGCAGAACAATTAACAAATAAGCTATGAGACAAACAGATATTTAAAAAACAGTTCTAACATATCACAAATAGCTTAAATAAATGCAAGAAATATGGCTTATAGTATTACATCATCATAGAAAAAGTTAATACAAGTAGAGTCTTATAGAGCCATAACTAAGAAAAAAAACAAACATGAGATGTCCGTGCTAAGTGACAAATACTGGAAAAGTGCTAATAACTGATTAAATGAATGAGACTCATGGTGCGGGAGAGTCCGAGCTGTCACGAAGAAGTTCCCTAATCTCAGCTAGGGAACCCTCGGTGTGCTCTCGATGTAACTCGAAGTCATCCCGTAGGTGGTCTATGGAGGAGCTCAGCCTCTGATAATCGGACTGCATGGACTGAAAACCAGACTCCATCGTCATCTGAAGACTCGCGATAGCTCGTAGGATGTCACCATATCCAGTCTGACCAGTACTCGAGTCACCAATGGGAGGTGCTCGGGTATCTGTCTCCATCTCAGCAGCCGTATCAGCATCCTCACCACTGTCACTTGCATCCTCTCGAATCCTTAGGCGCTTTCCAGCCTTAGGATAGAGAAACCCTTCACGAACAGTACATCCCATCTTCTTTAGAGATGAGATGTTGATGATATCCGTCAATCCGATATCCTGAGCCTCGGAGGCAGGCAAAGGTACCCGGAAGTGCTGGAGGATGAGTGTAATGAGCATCCCATAAGGAAGACACCCGGAGTCGTTTGCTTCACCGTTTATCATGTTGGCGAGCAGCAGAGGATATATATTGAAGTGGTGCCCAGATTTTAGGCACCAAATCAATACCGTATCTATTTTAGATAGATACCCTCGACTCCCGAGTCTCGGGTGGATGGTCCAACTGACAATCAATTGAAACATTTTTGAGTCGAGGGGCAAGTCACTACATGTGTGAAATGTAGTGGGTCTGTACACATAGTTAGGGTCGCCCCTGACTATCCGACAGGCCTCCTCAACTTCAAAGTTGTCTGGCCATCCATCCAGACTCCATTGAACCCCCCTTATAGGGATTCTCAGAATGCTCATCAAGAGGTCAGTGTTGACCTCAAACTCCACACCGCTAACTCTGGTTCTGAATCTCAGAGCCAGAGGACTGGGTTTCACCAAGTTCGCATAGAACTGGTGAATCAGTCGCGGGTAATATTTTTCATGAATACTGACCAGTGGGGTCAGATTTATTGCCTCAAAGGCTGGAAGAATATCGAAATTACCATGACGAATGGAGTCGAAATCAACGACTCTACCCGTCATGATTTTCTTGTGACGGATTATAGAGTTATACCTCTTATGAGCCGCTGGGCTGAAAAACAGAGCCTGCTCCAACTCTGTTCTGGGCTCCTTGCTGGATGACCCTGCTACTCCCTTCCCTTTTGATTCCGAAGCCAAAGGTTTTGAAGATCTTGGCTTTTTGGGCGCATTAGGTCCACTTGTTGTGAGTTTTATACGGATTTTGTCACTCATTTTTAAGAAATTTGAAGTTTTTGGAAAAAGGAAATTTGGTAAAAATGAGAGATTTTAACCGTAGAAAGTTAAAAATCTCTTTAGGAATGAGTAGATCGGTGTGTTTAGAAGAGATTTGGATGATTTTTAGATCAAAAAGATGAATTTTTCTAGAGAGAGAAAGCTTGGGCTCTTTGAAAATGGCGTAAAGAGGGCGAAAATGAACAGTCCCTTTTATAGAATCGCGATACCAGTCGACTGGGTAAACTTACCAGTCGACTGGGCCCCTTTGAAAAGATGAACAGTTCTCTTACCAGTCGACTGGGTAAACGTACCAGTCGACTGGATCAACTGACAGTGAGATACCAGTCTACTGGGCTATCGATACCAGTCGACTGGGGGTTAAAAAAAAATTGGCTCCAAGCATGATTTGATTTTATAGACGACTGGAGAAGACTTACCAGTCGTCTGGAGTTTTTGGCAGAGAGTTACCAGTCGACTGGGTCAAAATTACCAGTCGACTGGAAAAACAGGCAGAGACTTACCAGTCGACTGGAGAACATTTATCAGTCGACTGGATCCTGAGTAAAATTTCCAGTCCTGAATTTTTAGCACGATTTTGTTTATCTATGACATTTTTGAGTGAAGGGAATAATTAAACATGGATTAATACTCTATCACTCAATGTCAAACGTGCAAATGATGAAATGAGATGCAATCAAACATTCAATTTATCAAAATCAAGCAATCCCATCAACTTTCTTATTTTGCAAAAACTAGCTTCACTTAAGGGTTTTGTAAGAATATCAGCTATTTGATCTTCTGAAGGTATAAATTCTAATCTTATATCACCTTTTTGAGCATGGTCTCTTAAGAAATGATGTCTAATCTCTATATGCTTGGTTCTAGAGTGCTGAATAGGATTTTTGGTTAGGTTGATGGCACTAGTATTATCACAAAATATAGGAATATTTTTGAGACTCATGCCATAGTCTTCTAGTTGTTGTTTCATCCATAATACTTGGGCACAACAACTGCCAGCTGCTACATATTCCGCCTCAGCGGTTGATAGTGCAACTGAATTCTGTTTCTTGGAGAACCAAGAAGTTAACATAGCACCTAAGAATTGGCATGTTCCACTTGTGCTTTTTCTATCTAACCTACATCCAGCAAAATCAGCATCCGAATATCCTACTAGCTCAAAAGATGATTCTCTAGAATACCATAATCCTATGGTCTGGGTCCCTTGTAGATATCTAAGGATTCTTTTTACTGCAACTACATGTGATTCCTTAGGATTAGATTGAAATCTAGCGCACATGCATACACTGAACATTATATCAGGTCTACTTGCAGTCAAGTACAGTAAAGCACCTATCATGCTTCTATAATATTTAGAATCTACAGTTTTACCTCCTTCATCAAGATCAAGTTTGGTGGTTGTGCTCATAGGCGTTCCAATTGGCTTTGAGCTTTCCATCCCGAACCTCTTTAGTAGATCTTTGATGTACTTTTGTTGATTGATGAAGATACCTCCTTTTAGTTGCTTGATTTGCAGTCCAAGGAAGTAGGTAAGTTCTCCCATCATGCTCATTTCAAATTCACCTTGCATGCACTTTGCAAACTCTTGACACATAGATTCATTAGTAGCACCAAATATAATATCATCAACATATATTTGAACTATCAAAGTGTCATTTTTGTGAGTTTTTGTGAAGAGAGTTGTATCTATTTTTCCTCTTACAAAATCATTATCAATCAAAAATTTGCTTAGTCTTTCGTACCATGCCCTTGGAGCTTGCTTCAGCCCATATAAAGCCTTAGAAAGCTTGTAGACATGATTTGGAAGACTAGGATTTTCAAAACCAAGAGGTTGTTCAACATAAACCTCTTCTTCTATAAAGCCATTTAAAAAGGCACTTTTCACATCCATTTGAAATAGCTTGAATTTATTAAAGCATGCAAAGGCTAATAACATTCGAATAGCTTCTAATCTAGCTACGGGAGCATAGGTTTCATCAAAATCTATTCCTTCCTCTTGATTATATCCCTTAGCAACTAGTCTAGCCTTATTTCTAGTTACTATACCATTTTCATCCATTTTATTTCTATATACCCATTTAGTTCCAATAATTGAATGATCTTTAGGTCTTGGAACTAGTTCCCAAACATTGTTTCTCTCAAATTGATTTATCTCTTCCTGCATTGCAATTATCCAATCATTATCTTTTTCAGCTTCTATAAATGTCTTAGGTTCTACTTGAGACAAATAAGCTACAAAATTGCAAATATTTCTAATGGAAGAACGAGTTCTTACCCCTTGTGAAGGATCACCAATTACTTGATCAATTGGATGATGATTTACATACCTCCAATCCTTGGGTAGATTTTCCTCTTGTTGACTTGAGGATGGTTGGTCCAAATTTGGAGTTGCCATCCCTTCATTTGTTTGAGAAGAACTCACTTTTGGGTCAACAATGGGAGTAGAAGTTTCCATTCTTGGAATAAAATCTGCATCATCTTTAAAGGAAACTTCTCCACTACTCATTGGGTTAGATTCATCAATAGTTACATGCACAGATTCTTCTACTACTAGAGTTCTCTTATTGAAAACTCTATAAGCCTTACTAGTAGTAGAATATCCTAAAAATATCCCTTCATCGGTCTTGGAATCAAATTTACCCAAGTTAGTTTTATTGTTATTTAAGATGAAGCACTTACTACCAAAGGCACGAAAATAGGAAATATTGGGCTTTCTCCCTTTCCATAGTTCATAAGGAGTTTTATCAAGCAGGGGCCTTATCAAAATTCTATTTAAAATATAGCAAGAAGTATTCACGGCTTCAGCCCAAAAATATTTTGGTAAATTATTTTCACAAAGCATTGTTCTTGAAAATTCTTCTAGAACTCTATTTTTCCTCTCAACAACTCCATTTTGTTGAGGAGTTCTAGGAGCTGAAAAGTTGTGATTAATTCCATTTTCATCACAAAATTTTGAAAAGCTTTGATTTTCAAATTCTTTGCCATGATCACTTCTTATGCTTGAAATACAAATTCCTTTTTCATTTTGTACCTTTTTGCAAAACTTTTCAAATCCTTTGAAAGCTTCATCTTTATAAGCAATAAAAATAACAAAGGTATATCTTGAATAGTCATCAACAATAACAAGAGCATATTGATGGCCACCTAGACTAATGGTACTAATTGGACCAAATAAGTCCATATGCAAAAGTTCCAAAGGTCTAGTAGTTGAGACAACATTTTTTGCTTTGAAAGATATCCTTGATTGTTTTCCCATTTGACAAGCATTGCAAATTTTATTTTTCTCAAAATTGATTTTAGGAAGACCAATAACTAAATCTTTTCTTGAAACAATTTTTAGCAAGTTCATATTTACATGACCAAGCCTTCTATGCCATAGCCATTGATTTTCACTAAAAGCAGGAAAACATTTTTCATTATTGGAATGTAAGGATTTCAAATCAACTATATAGACATTTTCATGTCTATGGCCAATGAATTTGATCTTGTTGCTCTTGATGTCTATAACTAGACAATGAGAGGTCTCAAATGTGACTTTATATCCTTTGTCACATAATTGACTAATGCTAAGTAAATTTGGCTTTAAGCCTTGTACTAGCAATACATTATCTAAAGTTGAGAAATCATTACCGACTTTTCCATGCCCGATGATCTTTATTTTAGTATTGTCTCCAATGGTCACAAGTCCACCATCTCTTAGAGTTAGCTCCTTGAATACACTTTTATCACCGGTCATGTGCTTCGAGCAACCGCTATCAAGGTACCAACAGTTACCTTTCTCCTTGGTATGAAGGCAAATCTACATCACACAAGGATATACGATAGCATTTTTAGGTACCCAAAATTTCTTGGGTCCTTTGGGGTTAGTTCTTGAAAATACGGTTCCTTTTGGGACCCATACTTTCTTAACAATATATGGTGCTCTATGAACATGTTGATGATGCACATACCTAGCATTATAGTCATAGTAATTTCTAGGAAATTTTACATGTGCATTCCTATAATCCTTAGGATGATAGTTCCTAGGATACATGATTCTACGGTAAGGGGTATGAAAATGCATGTCATTTCCAGAAAATGAACGATGATGCATTCTAGGATACATGCTAGCATATGTATGCAAGTTATTTCTAGAATAGCCATGATGGTGATTCCTAGGATGAGCAGAATGCATTCTTTGATTATACACATTGTTCCTAGAATGAGCATGATGATTATTTCTAGGATGTGTATGAGCATTTCTAGAATGAGCATACAAATAAGCATGAGTATTTTTAGGATGCTTCAATTTAGTATGATCATTTAAGTTTCTAGAGTTCCTCGGATTTATTAAGGGAGTGCTTTTAACAAGGTTAGGAGCTTTCGAAGTAGAAGCTCCATCTACACAAGAGGCTTTCATGAATAAGCTCTCTTTTGTTTTTTGTTTTCCCAATGGAGAATATCCTACACCAGATTTTCCTCCACTTAATCTTTGGGAAGAAAGCACTTCATCAAGTTTTTCTTTACCAAGCATAAGTCTAGATACAGTGCTGTTTAATTCAGAAATTTTATTTTTCAAATTCTCATTTTCATCTTTAAGAAAATCTTGAGACGAATTATACAGTAAAGATGATAATTTTTCTTTTTCTTCTCTAAGAACTATCATTTCCTTAGAAAGAGATGATACTTCTTTCTTAAGAACAGAATTTCTAGAATCAAATTTCTTTAATTCTTCATGCATTTCATTTATGACTTCTAGTAATTCTTCACTACTAGTAACAATATTATTTTTTGAAGAGGGAGAGGATGTTACCTCACTTTCATCATCGATTGCCATTAAACAGAGGTTGGCAATCTCTTCGTATCCAATTTCTTTGTCTGATGACTCATCTTCTTCGTCATCGCTCCAGGTAGTTGCTACCATAGCTTTCTTCTTGAAGCCCTTGTATGGTTTGCTTGAAACTGGACAGTCAGCTTTTATATGTCCTGGCTTCTTGCAGCCATAGCACATAAGTGGTTCCCTTTTTGAGGTGGGATCCTTTGAGTAAGGTTTCTTGCTTTTCTTCAAGAACCTATGGAATCGTCTGGTGATTAAAGCCATTTCACCATCCTCTTCACTGCTCTCTGCTTCTTGTTCTAATTCCTTTTCTTTGTTGCTCGTAGAAGCTTTGAGAGCAATTTGCTTCTTCTTCTTCTCATCATTATTGACGATGGGAGTCATTTCTTCCATCTCGTATGTCAATAATGACCCAAGCAGCGTCTCAACATCAAGCTTGTCAAGATTTTTGGCCTCTTGAATGGCTGTCCTCTTTGGTTTCCATTCTGGAGGTAGAGATCTTAAGATTTTTCTGGTTAGTTCAACTTCCTCAATATTCTTGCCAAGCAATTTTAAACTATTTATAATAGTAGTAAATCGTGAGTGCATTTCAGAAATGGTTTCATTAGGAGACATCTTAAAAGATTCATATTCAGAAATTAGCATGTAAATTTTAGACTTTTTTACTTCACTTGTTCCTTCATATGTGACTTGCAATTTGTCCCATATTTCTTTAGCAGAAACGCATGCAGATATTTTGTTATATTCAGAAATATCTAAAGCACAATGTAGCATGCTTGTTGCTCTGCTATTGAGAGACATTGTTCTACAATCCTCGTCAGTAAACTCAGTTTTGAGTTTAGGCATTGTATGAAGAGTCTCTCCAATAACTATTTCTTTTGAGGGAATTTTAGGTCCCTCTTCTATAATTCTCCATAGATTGTAATCTTGTCCTTCGACGAAGATTTTCATTCTATTTTTCCAGTAGTTATAATTTGATCCATTGAACAATGGAGGTCTAGTATAAGAGTGTCCCTCAGAGTAGCTATTTGCTGCCATTGGATCAACTCTAGGATTTTAAGCCTTATAAAGAGAACCTGGCTCTGATACCAATTGTAGCTCGAGGTTTCAACCCAAGAGGGGGGGTGAATTGGGTTTTTAAAAACTTTTGCGGAATTTATATAAGTTTATAAAAACTGATAAGCAACAAATAATTGATACAAGTAGAAAGCTGTAAATAAAGAGTTTAAGGAAAGAGGATGCAAACACAGTTATAGTGGTTCGGCAATATCGGATTCGTTCCGACCCTACGTCCACTCTCTTCAAGGAACTCCTTGAAGTAATCCACTAAGAAAACTTAGTCGCACAACTTAGCCGGGTGTTGCACAAACCGTACACAAGCAATTTACAGGAATTGCTTAAACCGAAAAAATCCCCTTCCTTTCGGAAGTTTCCCCTTCCTCTCGGAAGTAATCCCTTTACAAAGATGGTGTAAAGTAAAAGGTAGAGAGACAACAAATGAAAGCTTATTACAACAGAAATGTCTCTCTTTCAAAGTAAAGCTTGAAGAAATGGCTCAATAAGATTATTTCAAAGCTTTTTGTGTTTCAAGAGTATAAAAACTTGATTATATGAGATCAACTCTTTTTGAATATGTGCTGCTTGTTTTTGAATGCTTTGCTGAGTGGGTTTATATAGCAATCAATTAATATGGCCGTTTTGGACTTTAATTTGAAAAAGATTTACTTTAAAACGTTCAGATTTGGAGTCCAACGGTCATATTTTTGAACTACCAGTCGACTGGGTCGAGATACCAGTCGACTGGGTTCACTTGAAAAATATACGTTTTCAGACCTTCTGGGTATCCAGTCGACTGGTATATATCATCCAGTCGACTGGGGACTTTCTGTCCATTTTGCCAGTCGACTGGGTTGATTCATCCAGTCGACTGGGATATTACTGGTCAATGTACCAGTCGACTGGGTTAATTCATCCAGTCGACTGGGTACCTTCTGACCCATATACCAGTCGACTGGTATATGTACCCAGTCGACTGGGTTGTCTTCCAACCCAGTTTTTCTTCTGTTTTTCATTTAAAAACATTTTAAAATTAATGGTTTTAGAAAAACCATTTGTGTTTGAGCCATTAAACAAGCTAATACAATGTATGAGTGAGACTTACATTGGTTCTAAACCTTAAGACCTATACTAGATCTTCAGTCTTCACTTGATACTTGATTTGGTTCGAGTTTTTGCACTTTGTTCCTTGGTTGAATGTGTTTGATCCTTAATACAACTTAGTTTAAACATGTTAGTTAAATAACAGGTGTGTTTTGCCATCATTAAAATACGGGCGAGGGTCAACAGGGGCGACCCTAACTATGTGTACAGACCCACTACATTTCACACATGTAGTGACTTGCCCCTCGACTCAAAAATGTTTCAATTGATTGTCAGTTGGACCATCCACCCGAGACTCGGGAGTCGAGGGTATCTATCTAAAATAGATACGGTATTGATTTGGTGCCTAAAATCTGGGCACCACTTCAATATATATCCTCTGCTGCTCGCCAACATGATAAACGGTGAAGCAAACGACTCCGGGTGTCTTCCTTATGGGATGCTCATTACACTCATCCTCCAGCACTTCCGGGTACCTTTGCCTGCCTCCGAGGCTCAGGATATCGGATTGACGGATATCATCAACATCTCATCTCTAAAGAAGATGGGATGTACTGTTCGTGAAGGGTTTCTCTATCCTAAGGCTGAAAAGCGCCTAAGGATTCGAGAGGATGCGAGTGACAGTGGTGAGGATGCTGATACGGCTGCTGAGATGGAGACAGATACCCGAGCACCTCCCATTGGTGACTCGAGTACTGGTCAGACTGGATATGGTGACATCCTACGAGCTATCGCGAGTCTTCAGATGACGATGGAGTCCGGTTTTCAGTCCATGCAGTCCGATTATCAGAGGCTGAGCTCCTCCATAGACCATCTACGGGATGACTTCGAGTTACATCGAGAGCACACCGAGGGTTCCCTAGCTGAGATTAGGGAACTTCTTCGTGACAGCTCGGACTCTCCCGCACCATGAGTCTCATTCATTTAATCAGTTCTTAGCACTTTTTCAGTATTTGTCACTTAGCACGGACATCTCATGTTTGTTTTTCTTAGTTATGGCTCTATAAGACTCTACTTGTATTGACTTTTTCTATGATGATGTAATACTATAAGCCATATTTCTTGCATTTATTTAAGCTATTTGTGATATGTTAGAACTGTTTTTAAATATCTGTTTGTCTCATAGCTTATTTGTTAATTGTTCTGCCCCCTTTGGTTGCTGTTGTCAAAACGGGGGAGAAAAATGAGAAAAACGAGAAAATCTAAGTAACGAGAAAATCTAAGTAAAAACGCAACCAATGCATAGATTTAGGGGGAGCATTGCTCCATATCTGTGTAAAAATGTTTATTGATTGGTTGAGTTTAATTCTGGATTGGTTGAAAGAAATATAAACTGTGTTTGCTTGTTTACAGGGTGGTTTTTCTCGAAAAACAGAGGAGACTCTGTCCAAATTTTTGTAAAATCTTAACACTTAGTTTTTAAAACTGTTTTTACATTATTAGTTTTGTCATCATCAAAAAGGGGGAGATTGTTGACCCTCGCCCGTATTTTAATGATGGCAAAACACAACTGTTATTTAACTAACATGTTTAAACTAAGTTGTATTAAGGATCAAACACATTCAACCAAGGAACAAAGTGCAAAAACTCGAACCAAATCAAGTATCAAGTGAAGACTGAAGATCTAGTATAGGTCTTAAGGTTTAGAACCAATGTAAGTCTCACTCATACATTGTATTAGCTTGTTTAATGGCTCAAACACAAATGGTTTTTCTAAAACCATTATTTTTAAAATGTTTTTAATGAAAAACAGAAGAAAAACTGGGTTGGAAGACAACCCAGTCGACTGGGTACATATACCAGTCGACTGGTATATGGGTCAGAAGGTACCCAGTCGACTGGATGAATTAACCCAGTCGACTGGTACTTTGACCAGTAATTTCCCAGTCGACTGGATGAATCAACCCAGTCGACTGGCACAATGGACAGAAAGTCCCCAGTCGACTGGATGATATATACCAGTCGACTGGATACCCAGAAGGTCTGAAAACGTATATTTTTCAAGTGAACCCAGTCGACTGGTATCTCGACCCAGTCGACTGGTAGTTCAAAAATATGACCGTTGGACTCCAAATCTGAACGTTTTAAAGTAAATCTTTTTCAAATTAAAGTCCAAAACGGCCATATTAATTGATTGCTATATAAACCCTCTCAGCAAAGCATTCAAGAACAAGCAGCACATATTCAAAAAGAGTTGATCTCATATAATCAAGTTTTTATACTCTTGAAACACAAAAAGCTTTGAAATAATCTTATTGAGCCATTTCTTCAAGCTTTACTTTGAAAGAGAGACATTTCTGTTGTAATAAGCTTTCATTTGTTGTCTCTCTACCTTTTACTTTACACCATCTTTGTAAATGGATTACTTCCGAGAGGAAGGGGAAACTTCCGAAAGGAAGGGGATTTTTCGGTTTAAGCAATTCCTGTAAATTGCTTGTGTACGGTTTGTGCAACACCCGGCTAAGTTGTGCGACTAAGTTTTCTTAGTGGATTACTTCAAGGTGTTCCTTGAAGAGAGTGGATGTAGGGTCGGAACGAATCCGATATTGCCGAACCACTATAACTGTGTTTGCATCCTCTTTCCTTAAACTCTTTATTTACAGCTTTCTACTTGTATCAATTATTTGTTGCTTATCAGTTTTTATAAACTTGTATAAATTCCGCAAAAGTTTTTAAAAACCCAATTCACCCCCCTCTTGGGTTGAAACCTCGAGCTACATTTTCTCTATCTTCGATTTCCTCAGTAACCAAACAACAGGCTCATGTTATAGTTTCTCCAAACAGAAGCCAACAACGATTTTCAACCAAATCAATTGTTGACATCAATTAAACAAAACACATTAACAACGCAAGCAGAAATTCCATGCCAAATATGAAAACATAAAACCCTTTATCATCGACAAAACAGACAAATAATAACCTACTTTATTACTATCATAAAACGAACACGTAATCATATATAAAACCACAAAAGCGGAAAGTCATTGAAATGAAACGAGAGATATCGTTTAAGCTCGAACCTGTTCGTCGCAAATTTCCCGAAAAAAAAAATCGAGTGATAACTTTCCGGGAAAAAGAATGATCGGTTGATTTATTATTATTTTTTTTTGTTCGGATGAAAGGAAAAGTTTAGGCGGTTGGCAAACGATTTCCTTACAGTAAAAATGAAAAACTAGTGTCACGGTCACAGACAGATTTTGTAATCAAAACTAAAATTTTCAACCCTTGATATGTATGGGGAGTGTATTTTAACAAAGGTGTAGAGCCAATGCCGGGCTTTGATTATGATGTTTGTAACTTGCTGTGGTTTTAGAAGGTGTTACGTAAAAAATCTCTACTGTTAAGCAGCTTACTTGGATACAGTATAACTCTTTTTTCCACGCAAGCATTGCACGTGGCCTAAGATAGTACAAAATTGTGAAATCAAGGTTTATGCTGAAATTAGGGTTGGTGAAAAATCAATGATTGTTTAAGTTGATGAACGATGTTAGGGTATTTTAGTATTTACACTCGTTATCTTATTTTAATTTCAATACAACAATTTTCATGAACCAAACATATATTAAGATATTGTGTATTTAATTCTGTCACTTGATAATTCTACTTCTATCCGATATTAATTTTTTAATGTGAATCAAACAAACTCTTAATACTTTGAGGAAAATAGTATAAATTAACCATGTAAATGATATTATTGGTTTGGGTGGATTAGCTAAACCATTCTACAATTTTTTTTTTTTAAAACATGCATTTAATTAAAATTTTAAAAAATGATATAAAGACACAAAACCAAACCAAGCCGTTATGTAAAGGATATTAAAAAAAAAACCTTTTAATTAAATTTGTTGTATTCTAGCCTAAAACCAAATAGAATGACCGAGACAACTAAGTGCAATTAACAAATTCAATCAACCTTAAGCAAAACTTGTGAAATTGAAATATTTATAAGTTGAGGAGCCAAATAAGCCAATTTTGTTTTGAAGAAACAAAAGAAATTAAATTACTAACTTAGTGAGGTCACCATAGAGCATCTTATAAATCAAGAGGCATCAATAGTCAATATTGATATTTAGAACACTTAAATATCTACCTAACTTATTAATATACACACACATATATGTATATATATCACACTTAAATATCTACATAACTCATTTAATAATACAATATGTGTATATATATGCGCACATATTAATTTCTTTTTTTAAGTACATTTTAAGAGATTTTATTAAATTTTTTTTCTTCATACAAACAAAAGCTAGGCAGACCAAATACCCTTAAGAAAATGGTTTACGAAGAAAAATAACAATCAGAAAAAATATATTTGGAAAACTGAAATTGTGTTAGAAAATTATTTTCAATATTATTTTATTGTTTTTAAACTATAAATTGAAACTATAGCTGTACCAAATTGTACCTTAGCCATTAACAGGGAAAGTAATTTGAAATTAATAGAATGCTTACCATTTGATTCTTATCCATGATCATTCAAACGCTTAGGGTGTGTTTAGTTATGAAAAATATTTTAAATATTTTATTTTATTTTTCTTAATATTTTTTTTTCAATAATTTGAACATTATTAACATAATTTAAAAAATAAAATTTTTCTTTTCAACATAATATTGAAAAAAAAATAGAAAACAAAATATTTTTCAATTTTATGTTAAAAAAATATTATTTTCCAAGCTATGTTAAGAAAGTTTAAAATTTTTAAAAAAAGTACTAAGCAAAATGAAGATGAAAAATAAAAAATATTTTCAATAAAAAAAACTAACCATCCATAGTTTCGTATTTTTTCCAATAAAAAATACTAAACATAAATGGATAAATAAATAGTGATTTTCATAGTTCTCATTCATTTCAAATCCAAACACATTGTAATTGAAGGTGGAGTATGATCCGAAATAAGTGGTATTATCACCTAAAAATTTTACCAACTAAATTGATGTCCCTTATATGTTTCCAAATTCATGTTTTATTTAGTTTTCTATCAATATGTATATTATTTGTATAAAAAAATTATTGGATAATTCTTTTTATTTTATGTGGGTAATGTGATAAAAATATTGTGAGTTTAAAGACGAGGTATGTAATTGTACATTGCGCTTATAATGTGATCAACTTAACGTATCGCCATACTTGTGAATACAGAAATTGGAACCCATTCCGGTCTAAATTGGCAGCTGCCATTCTTGGTGGTGTATGGGTGGTAAGTCTTATTTTCTTGTGTTCCTGTAGCATGCATTGAAATCTTTCTATCATATTCACTGTTCTGTATTGTCTATTCATGATTTGCACTTAGGTCTATACTTGGAATCACATATGAAGTTTGAAGATTGTGATAGTTCCTAGGTGAGGTAATTAAGATGACTTTTTTGCTACAGGAAATGGTTGGTCACCACAACGATTTTGAGGCTGCATTACAGAAACCTAGAGGTCTTCATGCTGATATTTCTCGAGAAGCAGATGAAATTCATGTAGTCCTTTCCGCTATCATTTCTTATGTTTAATTAATTATAATTTCTGCAAGCTTATTTGGTAACAATGTTTTCTTATGTTTATGGATTTATTTCTGAGTTGATATGAAAGTTTGGATCATTCACTGAGGGATGCTACCCTGGTTGATGGGATTATAGCATCCATGATTTAGTTTGTTGCCTTTGTTTTCTTACATTTATCATTATTCTTCCCTTTATGAGGACATGCTTGTAGTTTTCTTTTCATCCTCTTTATTATTAGATTAAAAGGGTGTTTTGTGGTTGTGGGGAAGAAAGTATTTGAACAACTGTTCAAGATTTGTGTTGATCATATGGGTATTTGTGGTATATAACAGAGCTACTGCAAGCTTGACATCAATGTTAAGGGTACAGAGGTTGTATTCAACATTTGTGGTTGTAAAAGAGATAAAAAAGAATGATCACTTTTGTAGGGTACCAGAGATTCTTTTGTCAAAGATTTTCTAGTGAAACAATTTAACTTTAATGCGTCCAAGTTGAGGAATTTTACCAGCCCAGAGGAGTATCATGAAGCATATGGCTTAATGGAGCTGGTGGGTGGTTTGCTGAAGAACAACTATTCCGTATTTTTGTAGATGCTAGTTGGGTTGTATTTTTGTAAATAACTGATTGATTTATATATGTACTTTTTGAAAACTTGTCCTAAAGATTCATGTTGGTTTATTTTATAGAGCTCGCATCTATTTTAACTAACTAGAGAATTTGTGTCAAAATGGCAAAGAGAAAGCCTTGTTAACTAGTTATTGTAAAGACTTTCATTGCTAAACGTTTTTTTGGCAATGAATATCATTGCTAAACCTGAATCTTGGCAAAGACAATTATTGTCTAAAATATACAATTAGCAATAACAATTAATGTCAAATTGACACTAAGAAATGATAGTCGTGACATTTTAAACAACAGATGTATTGAGAATGAATATTTTGTCACCACTTTCAATATTTTTGATGATGACAACTTTAAATCGTCGTTAAAACTTTAAATGATCGAAGTATAGACGACAAATCATGACAATGATCTAGTCATGACCAAAACTTTTGCCAACAAAATTGGTCTTTTTGTGACGATTTGTTTCATAGTCAAATTAACTTTTTTTTTTGTACAAATAAATTCTTTAGGAGTATTATTTTTTTCTTCTGAAAATATGATATGTCAAATAAAAATTTGGATATTTTGATCTTAAGTCAAATATTCCTTATGAAAAGCGTTGTTGACGTGTGTGGATGGAGGAAGAAAATATGTAAGTTAGAAGTATTCATCAAATATTAAAAAAAAAAAAAGCTTATCCGAGCAAGAGCAAAATGAACACAAGAAGTTATAAATTAATAAAAAGGACGTTGAGGGAAAGTTTGTTGTGGACAGAAGGCATTGGTTACCCACTTAACTAATTTAAAATTTCCAATCTAGCTACAGTGGTATTTGTTCATTACAACAATGAGAGAGAGAATATGATGGCATGAAAATTCCACAACACTAGACTTTTTCTAAATTTTGTGACATCACGATAGCTAAATGAAGCTATACTTCACAAAGTATAATAATAAAAAAATGGCCAAGATTTTTCTTTTGGGAGAAAGCTTCTGGAGTACAGTTTGTACATAAAACTTACGGTTCAAGGCAAAAATAAATTTATACAAATTTATTTAAATCAAGCTTTAAAAGATACTAAACGACGCCATAAAGGATTTATTCAGCAGAGAACATCTAAGAGGAAAAAAGAAAAACGATGGGAAGCATAGGAGAGGAAGAGCTTGTCCAAATGGTGACAGACTACATCGAATCATCAGAATCACAGACCTCAAACTTCAATTCTCACAGTCATCGCCCAATATATCTCTCTTTGCAGGTATAAAACTTTTCTTTATAGTTTCATTTTATCTGTGTATTTGTTTGTCTTCAAACCCCATCTCTCTTTATGTTTGTCTGTGCATCTGTTTGTTTTCACTGATAGCTTTTTCTCTTACATCAAATTGTGTTATGGTACCCAAAAAAGTTTATGCTGTATAGTAATATTTGTTTACTCTGTTTGAGTCTGATCTTGTAATGTATGGTTTCTGTATATAGGAGATCCTTGGGAAGCAAACACATGATGAGCTTGAAATTCACGAGAAGATATTAACATATGTTAAGAATATGGGAAGTGTAGTGGATCAAGTAAACGATAATCTCAAGAAGTTAATATTGATGAAACTGAAAATGGATGGTTATGAAGCTTCTCTTTGC
This sequence comes from Bretschneidera sinensis, assembly GCA_023935145.1. Classification (NCBI taxonomy): domain Eukaryota; kingdom Viridiplantae; phylum Streptophyta; class Magnoliopsida; order Brassicales; family Akaniaceae; genus Bretschneidera; species Bretschneidera sinensis. The sequence continues at coordinate 153,167,873 of CM043697.1, forward strand.
ACAACTTCTTGGGTTTCCACTTTTAGTCATCTTAAAGGTTTTTCTTCTCTCTCTCTCAAATTGTTAAAATACTTCTATTTTTCCAATTTTGGTGAATACCCATTTTTTATCTGTAATTTCGTTGTGTTGTATTGGGTTAAAGCTTTCAACTTTAGAGGTGACTATGAGTATATCGATGTGATGATGGTGGAGAGAAATGGTGGGCAGACACGGCTGATAGTAGACATGGATTTTAGGTCTCAATTTGAATTGGCTAGACCTACAACAACATATAAACAACTCAGTAATAGTCTTCCTTTGATCTTTGTTGGTACTGAAGAGAAGCTTAACAAAATAATCTCTCTGGTATGCTCTGCTGCCAAACAATCACTTGAGGATAAGGGTCTCCATATACCTCCATGGAGAAAGTTCACTTACATGCAATCGAAATGGTTCTCCAAAAACTGCAAGAAAGTCTCAATTTCACCCGGCAACATTGATTTAGGTATGGATACAAGTGAAGAGAAAAGTAGTACTACATGTTGTTTCAGTTTTTAGCAGAGGGGCACCTCCTTTTGTGAAGCCTTAGTATAGAAAGAGAGAGATGACTCTGGCCTTTTGGCAAGCCAATTTTTGTAAAATGGCCAGATAAGTTTTTTTTTTTATATGAAATTGGTCAGATGGGTTGCTGCAAGATTAGTGGAGCTTTTTGAGTTTTTGTTCTTGTTTTTGCCTCTTTCTTTCAAAGATCTATTATGGGTCAGTTTTGTTGAAGCAGAGTGCCTCAAAGTTTTGCTGCTGTACTGTTTATTTTCACCTGGTATATTCATAGCCTCTTTTTATAAAATTTGTACATTTTGGCTTTTGTCTTAAAAGGAATATTTTTGTCATTTTCTCATTACGTCAATGCTTGTTTTCCTTGTTAACAAGTAACAAGCAGTAGACAAGGTCACTCCAACATTATCCCTTCCATATTTCTTTTAGTATTAATAACTTAATCAAATGATAAGAGTGCCAACGTGGAAAATCTTTGGCATTGACTGTTGACAGTCTAATCCGATAATATGTGGTTCACGCTAAATATTGAAGGGAAAAGAGAAAATTAATTAAGAATGGAAGGGTTAGTAATACTAGATAATGGACTTCTACTCTTTTTGACTTGTTTTTGCAGCTAAAATAGAGATATGTGCATGACAAATATTTTGTTAAGGAATAAATATTTTAATTTATTTTTGTTGATTTGTTATTCATAAGATTTGGTCTTTATCCAATTAAAATTGTTTTTTTCTCATTTAAATAAAAAAAATTTGTCAATATATGTTCTTGACCTGTTACTCGTCTATTAAAACATAGGTTGAAAAATATGATCCGTTAGAAAACGATCATTTTTAGCTCGTACCCATTGATTCACTACTTGTGAGACCCGACCCATACCCAGCTCTATCTACTCGTTTCCCACTTATAAGAAATACAAACACATCCAGAATAGATAGTATTTTTTTTTTAAATTGTGTTGGTTTCATAAAAATCATTTAATAAATGTTTTTAAGAAGTGATTTGTTTATTGTTTTCAAGAAAATTAAGAAGTTTTTATGTAACCTTACCCCACGTCGAAAAATCCAAACAAAGAAAAAACATTTATAAAAAGATTAATGTTAGTGTGTTTTGTCTGAGTGAGATAAGAGAGATAAGGTGATTGGAGAAATTAAGTCTTAATAAGCTGTTATGATGACTCCAAATCTTTACTTTTTCGTTTTGCCACCTACTTAGTTCAAGTCTCTTTCTTATCTTATTTCTCGCACAGATAATTTAGAAGAGAAATGTGTTTATTTCAATTAAGTGTTTGTCGAATTTTTTTAAAATATTAAATGTTTTTAAGAAGTGGTTTATGTATTGTTTTCAAGAAAATTAAGAAGTTTTTATGTAACCTTACCCCACGTTGAAAAGTTCAAACAAAAAAAAAGCATTTATAAAGGGATTCATTTTAGCGTGTGTTGATATGCTATTTTATGTGATAAAGAAGAATAGAATATGAGTTGAGGATAAGAGAGATAAGGAGATGGGAGAAATTAAGTCTGAGTAGGATAGTAGGAGAGAAAAACATAAGTTGAAGATAGGAGGGATAAAGTGATCGGAGAAATTAAGACTAAGTGAGATGGTGGAAGAGAAAAACATGAAAGAAAGATGTAGAGAGTTTGAGTCAATTGAGTTACACATATAACCTTATTTAAATATTTAAATAAAAATTTATGAAATATTTTAAAGGTTGGATACCAAATGAATAATATATATATAAAGTGTCTTAAAAATACGCATGTGGGCTATCGTGTGCCTGTTGCAAAGAATTCCAATGGTTTTGTGAGCTATTCCATGAGGTTTTTTTATGTTTTTTTTATTAATATTTTAACCCTAAAAAAGTTTATCCAGGAAAACTAATAAAAATTTAATGCGTTATATTAAAAAAATTAAATATATTTTGAAAAATGTTAATTTCATGATAAAATATTTTGACCGGCAAAAAATTACCTGTGATAGATCCATACCAATTTATTAAATCAAAAAGAAATATTACAAAGAAAAAGGGGACATAAAACCAAAAGTCCTCAAAAAGAAATAATCTCCAACAGGAGAACAAGAAAAATATTTTCAATGCATGTGATTGTGAGCAAGCCAATTCATCCCTCTGCCTTCCATATGAAACTTAAAGTCAATTACTTATTAGTAGTATACTTCAAAAAGCAGTGTTTTGAATTTCCAATTAATTCAAAGGCTAATTAACGTAGACATCTTGGTGGTACAAAGAAAAAAAAAAAAAAAAAACCACAAAAGCGGTGCTTTCAAACTCCCCAGTAGCAGTCACTTAGTAAACTACTTTCAAAGGATTCAATGTGATGTACAAGAAAGAAAAGCATAACACCATTACCAGAGAGGAGTTTAAGGCAAAATTAAGACACAAGACCTGCCTACCCAACTGTGCAAGAAGTCCAATTAATAAACACGTGCAGTTTCTTTTAGGCCATGATTTAAGTTTATGAAATTGCGACGTAATAGAATTTCTTCAAGGAGAAAGGATATTAATTCAAACCAATACATGGCAAAGGCCCAAAATTACATAAACTTCACATTCAAAAGTAAGCGTAAACTACATTCTAAAACAGTACATTATCAATATTCAAATGGTCATTAAAACACCTCATAATTTAATTTAATAGATCACCCATTTAATTTTGCATATAAACTCGACCTAAAATTTCATAGACCAAATCGAGCGCGAGTAACTTTTTAACGAATCAAAAAACCAAAACTCATACCCACATCTTAATGTATCAAAAAAAAAAATCCAACGGATCTGAATCCAAATTTTAACCTCTACACAAGTCTATCCCTTTAACTCCATAATTAAGAAAAAATTTGTTTGACATTGTATCACAAAAAATACACAGCATAAAAACATCTTTGATCATTAAATAACATGAAAAAAAATATATTTTTATTTTCACGGTGATGCTTTAGGCAATGTTATTTTCTGTAGACTAAAGCTAGACAAAAAATTCACCATAATTAGAGACAACATCATAGCTTACTGAGTGAGTCATTGACCAAAGCTAAATAAGAAAAATTGATCAAAGTGTAAATACAAAATTAAATAACTCCATCCCATAAAAAATAAATTAAATAAGTCCAATTCATGAAGCGTTTGAAATTTCCACGAAGAAATGGAAATAGGTCTGAATGCTCTCACAGCTGTTTAACTCCAAAAGATCATGGTAGTAAAAACTACATGGATGGATTCCATGTAGTTCACAAAAAAAGAAAGGCATTTTCATACAAGAAACTACAATTCTTTCTTTTTCCTGGTAAGTGGTACAAATTGTTTAAACTTCACAGTAAATATTAAGCTCAATAGGCAAAAAATGGTACAGAGGTGTACACTGAGTTTCTATATGATAACTGGGGAAAAATAGGAAGGGTAATCTCATCCTTCCCCATGAATTTAAAGGGTTTTAAGCCTCAAAACTCTATTAGCCTATTACTCCTGTGTAACTTAGTAAATATCGGTCTGTCTTATGCAGGCAGCTACAATGGTCTGATTTAGTGATCCTCTTCATCAACCTACAGCTGCAATTTCAGATAAGATTTCACCACTGCCAATCACAGCACTAAAAAATCCTGTATAACGCCAAAACACTTACTTACATGGCTTAACAAATGTCAGGATTCAAACTTCAAATCACGTTAGTACTGGATCGAGATATCCTCTGAGCCTCTTCCAGGTCCTTGAGAAATCTGAGCCAAAATATTAATATCAGTTATGAATATCTGATGTCAAATATTTTCAGTGCATGTAAGCAAGACAATCCAAGGAACCCCAAACTTAACAAAATTTTCATATGCTCAATCTAATGAGATAATCCCAATTTGAGACCAATGTAAAGGAGACAAGAAGCATCAAGTTTGTATTTGTTCATGATTGTTAATGCACCATGCATAGGCACCATGCATAGGACACATGTAGAACAGAAATACTGAACTTTTCCTTACCCTGTTTCACATCCAAGCATCTCTATGAAATAAACTTGCGTAGCATACCTCTTAGAATTGAGAACTGCTGAGCCACCAAGTATAAAACGAATTCCAGAATTGCTGGCATTTTGTAAAGCAACAGAACGTGATTCCTCATATGTTGTTCCACCAACAACGAAAATAACTACTTCCTGCGACCTGTTAAAAATAAAACATGAATCATTCAAGCATTATATCCATATCCTGATATACTCCCTTTCTCACCCATCTCATATATACTTTCTTTCCACAAATAAACCATAATAAAACTATGACGAACATCAAAGATGTTCCTAATATAAATTTTTTCTTAGTTTTGAAGATCCTTTAATAGTGATGTTAACCAGACAAAACAAAGTAAAGCAACTCATGGGGGAGCAAGAGGAGGAAGAGAGCAGCTGAAATAACCATTGATCCATTTCTTTATAAATTGTCAAAAACTAATCAAGTCGATAAGTAAATTGTTACTATATCTTCTTTTGGTAAGTATAATGTTATATATGGCACCAAGGTGTGCCACCCATTTACAGAGTAATTATCTACAAGATAGTAATTCTACGAACTATATACGAAGAAATTTAATTACCAAAAAACTCTAACCAAAAAATTAGGAGATTAAACCAACGTCCTTAATGGAGGCACCATCTCTCTCCACATTCTTAAAAGCTCTCTCGTTTCTTTCCAACCAAAACATCCACATAATGGAAAGAGTAATCATAGCATTAGCTTTCCTCCTCTTTAAAAGTTCAAATAACACTCTAAGCCTAAATCTCCTCATGAAGGAACTAGCAGAAACCCAAGAGAGTCCCATAACCCGAAATAGCCTCCTCATCATAATCTACCATATTTATTTTGAAAAAGAAAACCATCGCCCCCTAGCTCCGCCACTGCATTTCATTCAGCGGTTATTTACTAAACAAAGTTAGAAAAGCCTGAAAGTATTACCAAATTAATTTCCATTATCCATTTGTTACTTTAGCAGCCGAAAGTTACTTGAACATTTTTTTGATAAGTAAATGTTACTTGAACTTACCGGCACCGAGTTTCCAAAACACTAACAGTGAAAGACAAACTACAACAAGTCTGACTCCAAGAGGTCTCCATATAAAAATTGAAGAAAAACCACAGATTTAAAAGATTCATACTTTTTTTGATAAGTAGTTCCACAAAATAATTCCAGAAGGACAAAAAGATAAACTGCAACCTTTGTGGAGAGAAGTTTTATCCACTGTACAAACCTGCCCTGCTGAAAGTGATTTCCAACAAATGGGTAGTCCATATCTTGCAAACGCGCCTTAGTTATGCTTTCCATAGTTTGGAAAAGAAGAGGCTGGTGTTGGGTGTAAACATTCTCAATCCCCTACATAGATGTCATAAAATGGCCTATAAACACATAAACCATGAGGGAAAAAAAAAAAATATTTTAAGAGACAAACCTTCAGTCCACGAGCCATGTTCCGAGCAATATTTAGAAGATCTCGATTTCCAAATAGATCACCAGTTCGCTTATCAACCCCTGCTTGTTTCAAAAGGAACTGGACAAGCTGTAGTTCCATGACAGCCAGCATGTTAAAATCAGCTAGCTTGCCATATCAATAACACAACAGCTCTCAAAAATGCAGTTTGATTAAACCTCATAAAGAAGATCAGACCTCCAACAGAAGCGTATGAACAAAATTAAAACAGAAAATATTGAAGTCAATGCTCTACTAAGGAACTTTCAAATAAAATATCTAGAATATCCAAGGAGAGACCTGACAGGGGAAGTGTACAACACCATCATTGGTGATGACCAATTTTAATCAAGAATGATGGGCCCTTAAAGCACATACATGCAAATTTAAATGCATATGTTCACATGTATTTACATGAAAGGAACATAATTGAGAAATAATAGAAGTTGATGTAAGCAAAAAGATGAGATAGTTTGATTATGTTACCCCAGGCTTGTACTTGGGAGACCTAGAAGCCAGTTTGTTGAAGAGCTGCATTAATTGAACTGTGTTTTCCTTCTCATAGCGCAAAGCATACAACATCACCAAGCGTAGACGGTCAATGTCAGACACACTCTCATTATTTAAAAGATTTGTCACTGCCTGCAAAGAAGCATGCAATGAGAGGTCATGGCTTGGCACTTGCACCAAATTTTTCCAACTTCCATTTCAAAGTGTAACCAAGATTTCACTTTGTCACTATCTCTGATTTGAGATTTGTCACTTTGCCCTCATCACCATTTCTACAGAAATGAAGAAACTTCGAGAAGTATAGACTTGCTAAGAAAGCAGTGACTGAAACATAGCCAAAGGTGTTTGAGGATTTTTATCAATGGATAGACACTAAGAGGGAGAAAGAGATTTGACACAAATTTGCTAAAGCAAAAGAGAGAGGAACAAGGAATTTGAACCAAGTGTATCAAGGATGACGGACATACAATGCTTGTTACTGAGTATGCTATTAAAGAGAAATGGAGGAGCTAGTTCCATAAGTTATTTAATGGAAGTAAAGAGACCAAAAGAATCTTAGTAATTCCCAAGAGTCAGAATTTCCTTATACATTCAACCTTTACAGGCATGATGCATCAAACCAAAAAAGGAAAGAAAAAGAAAGAGTAAACACTATCAGGATGTAATATGAAAGTTATATGTGATACACAAAACATGCATAAATGTGCTTGAGCAGTCAAAAACATAAATGAGAATTTAAATAAAAAAAATAAAAAGAAAAGAAAGCTAGGTTAAATGCACTCAAAAATACCAAAGGGGGCACAACCTAGGTACACAGCAAGTTTACAAACGAAGCACCAGAGGGGACGAAAGAATGAAAAGAAGAGAAGCTACCAAAAGAAGGAAAAAAAAAAAGAGGTAACATATTTGATGTGCACACTATCAACAAAGGCAAAGCTCTTATCAAACTTATCAATTTTGGTACCATGTTTAGGGACACTGTTCAGGCCTTCATAAGTAAGTTACCCTACAAAAATTAATTCGTTCACCGCTTACACTTAAATACTAGACCAAATTCACTATTAAGTTCAAAAAACATATGTTCTTTAGACAAAAAATGGACTAATATACCCACAAAAAGAAACTGCATATCTCAATGTTTAACCGCCAAGGAATATGTGAATATACCCTCAGGAGGCATCGTTTTTACTTACACACCTCGATACAGATGATGTAGTCTTGTATACGGGTTTTCAACTCCTGAGCCAAAGACCTTTGAAAGCTCCCATTGAAAAAAGAAATGCAACAGCAACACCTTGCCACCAAGTCAGGAATACAATAGACTTGAAAGTCAGGAACTTGGCCAATAGTTTGATTGGTTCCAACTTATCTTTGATTACAGAATAAAACTGTACAAGGCAATACAAGGCCCAGGTCTGGCTGAAAATAAGAATAACTGCCAAATATGGATAGCTGCAAGCAAATCACAGAAATATAGGTCATAACTAAATGATCATTATGACAATGGAAACAATAACATTCTTGTTGTTTCATTAACAACCATATTTTGGAATTACCATAAGGCTAGGCTGAGCAAAAATAAGAAAAATCAAAATATAATAGCTTTATGATTTGAGTCTGAAAGTATAAATTAGGTTATCTTACCCATATCTCCACTCAAACTAATCTTCCCCATAAACTCCAAAAGCTTCAAGGATCATAGCTAACAGTGCACAAATCATCTTCAATATCATCTGGAAAATAGATGTCTCTCTAAGTACGTAAGGGTTGTGAAATTCATAACAAAGAATAATCCAAGGGAAATTTTATCAAAGAAATAAGCACATACATATTCAACAATGCCAATTTTTAAAGCGTTATAGAAGTCAGGACCAAGATACCAATCCTTTAAGAAGAAATTTAATGGAAAAGGATGTTCTACAACTCCATAAGCACATGCTTCTTCCAGAAGAGGTGTGCTGGAACTGATTACCGACTGGTTTTCCATGAATTCAATCGCGTGTTCCTCTCCACCTACAGGCATCAACATTTTTGTCAAAACAAAACTGAAAAAAGAAAATGTAATGCAAAACCTTGTCAAGATTCAAGACTACAATAAATTTTTCAAGAAATGTATAAATAGATATTTCAAGAAAAGAAAGGAAGAATGAATATATAAATAAACTCTGTTGAAATAGTAAAATGGAAGCCAAGAAAGAATGAAAGAACAGTCTCAGAGAATATTCTTTCAGTAGCAAAGGAATAACTATTAGTCAAATGTTTGTACATACTTATTTGATCCGTGCATGCACACCTAATATGTGCATCATATATAGTGATATACAATTATAGACACAGAGACCCTTCATTTCAGCCAACAAATGCCTCAGCAATTTAAAAGACCGGGGACTACGCACCAGCGCAGCCTCTATATATCTCTTTTCAGCAGCCTCTATATATGTCTCTTGTCAACAGAAGTTCCAAGCATCTTGACTAGACATAATACATCTGGAGTAGTGCATATCTTGACAATGAGACTACTTACCAAACTATTAATGATTAGTAAATAAAACACAATTACATTTCATCATACTATCCCACCAAGCCATGGCCTTAGCAATTCTTTTCAAATTCAACTAATTTTCATTTCACACCACTAGTCATTTTCATGCTAACACGTGTATTCCCCTAAAATGACAAAGATCCCAGGATGTAAAAACCATTCAAAACTTAGTAACTTAAACACTCTAATTCATGGCACTATAATTTAACAACACATGTAATCTGACTTTAACACAATGGAAGAGACTGAAAGATATGGACTATAGCAATATGATCCAATGGAACCAATGAGCTGCTGCAAAATTACCCAAATCATATTACATTTCGGGATCACATGACTAGGTAAAGAGACTTTTTTTCCAATTAAAATGTAGAAGAATGATAAAACTTGATCTACTAAACATGTATAAACACGCCATATGAAAGAAATTAAATAAAAGGTGTCTGAGGGGTGCTGATGATATTGTCCTTTTTCACTAATGATATCATCATACTGACACTTCTATCCAGCCATGACTTAAACATTCTATCACAGTGGGCTTGAATTTCCAATCCCTAACCTGAAATCAATCAAGAGACCTTCAAATTCCCACTAACCAAGAGCTCATTTGCTCAACTATCCCAAAGGTACCCTTAATACAATAACTACTGATGGAACCTTCTCGTGTACCTGAGCTTGGCACGATCCAAACCAAACTTTCTGTTTGCTATTACCTTATTATCATTAATAAATCAAAAAATCAAATGACTACAGCAAACAACAAATATTAAGTTAATGTGAATATGCTCTTAGGAATCATTGAATCCTATAAAAGATTGTTTGAATGTATTACGTAAATTCTTATGCAACAGTCAAATAATTCTTTGTAATGGAAGAAAATATCTCTCATTTCCCTCTCGAAATCTCAAACATATATATTGTTTCCAAAAGAATGTTGGTGTTCTGTTCCTCGAAGACAATTCTTTTTATCTCTCCATAAAAAGAATTTTATGATTTACACGCAAACAGGTGCACGCACAACTACAGAGAATACAAAAGAAAAATAAAATATGAAAGAGATCTGGCAAGTACCTCATTGTTTTACATTCAAAATAACAAATTCAAGGATTTTTTTGCAATAAAGAATTGAAAGAAGCAACGACCAGTTTTCAGTCTTCTCATCATACCTAGGCACGCTATCAGATATCTCTCAAAGCAGTACAGGGCAAAAGCTTCATAACAGTCCCGAATTGCTTCACAGTTGAAAGCAGCATCGGAATTCAACAGTGATAAAAACTGCCCCAGAAAATATTAAAATTCCATAATTAACGTCCATAAGAAATTTCTCAAGAATCGCTAAAAAGGTTTGCAGGCAATCAGATGCAACATACTCCTACCAATAAAAAAAAGAAGAAAGAAAGAGGAAACGCACACACACAAGGACACGCTGTTTTGTGGACTGCCATAAGAACCTATGGGGAAGGTAGTCAAAGTTTCAGCACTTAGCAATGAAGCAAATAGTAAGTTCGTGAAAGTATGGAAGGCAAAAAAAATTGTATGTTTTGTAAAATAAATTGGAACAAAAATTAGCATGTTGCAACTTTCACTTAAGATGAAATAATAAAGCACCTTGAAGCTAAGAAGAACAACCATCCATTTAGAAGGATTTGTGAACCGGCGTAAAGATGTAACTGGCAACTATTTATCATGCAAAAGAGTATCAATTTCTATATTTGTGGATATGTTATCAAGTACCTTGAAAATATCTATTATGTACAGAAAAAATTAGAGATATTATGCAAAAAACTAAACATGCAGTAAGATAAATCTTTAAATGACGCATGACGAAGTTTCCCCACAAAAACTGCCCAGTAATGTGGACAGGATACTCATGTCTATAAATAAAGGCTAGCATGTTCCTTGTAATAAGTTGATGCTTCTCAAGACTTCAACCAAATATCTCCGGTATTACCAAGTACAAAATTATTAAAATGTATATGAGCTTGATATACATTGTTGGCCTATTTCCTATTAGCTTAAGCTTTTGGAATCAACGGTAGTTAACATGGTATCAGAGCCAAAGGTCTTGTGTTTGAATCTTGATAACTCCAGCTTGTCTTTGTTTATGATAAATACTTAGTTTAGTCTCAGTCTCTGTTTCAGGCTTCATGTGCTAGGCCCATATCATTTCTAGGGCTTTGCACGTGAGTGGGAGTGTTAAAATGTATATGAGCTTGATATACATTGTTGTCCCATTTCCTATTAACTTAAGCTTTTGGGATCAATGGTAGTTAACAAAAACGATGAGCTAAAAGTTGATGAGTGATGGCATTATCCAATGATATGAGATGAAAAGCACTTCACAAATCATTGTAGTTCGGTTGAATTTAGTTACTTCAAGTCATTGTAGTTCGGTTGAATTTAGTTACTTCAAGCTAATATATCTAATTAATATTTTGCATCACTATCCATTGCTCTCGCAAGTTGCTACATTCCAAGCACCACCATATTATTTTCCCATATAATAACGTAATAGAACAGAGAGACCACATTTCAATCCTAACTAAATAAATAAAATCATTGGCATGCTACTATAACATCATCCAAAGTAATTAGTTAATTATTCATGCTCCCGCTATTAGCTAAAAATATATCTTAACCCAAATACATGTGTGGGTCTGTGTGTGTACTCATGATTCAGAATTGATACAAATGACAACAACAGAATATTCCCAAATTTCCACCGTTACAATGACAGAAACATAAACATTCTTGTATTCATGCTGGCATTTACACCAAAAGAAGAAAAATTGAGTAAGCCATAAGAAAATATGAATAGCCAAAAGTAAAAAGGGGGTGGAGGTGGGGCGAGAGACTAGAGTGGGTAAATACTGTCATACCGATTCTACTGCGTAAACAGGAACCATCAGAATTAGTCCTATCATAAACTTCTGCTCCTGAAATTAAAACAGAAAAATTACAGGCATCATGTTTGGAGGATGAATTAAATGACTTAAGATAGATAATACTTACGTGAAAAGCTACAGAAATTCTACTAGTGAAGAATAAATATAGAGAAAGCACCAAAACATGATATATAATGTAGAAGGAAAACATTAAAGGAAGATGAGAATGAACCTCTGGCTGATTATAAGCAGCTAAATGCTCGAAGGTAAGATACATGGAGAGGACAAGAGCAACAAATACAAATATGCTAGCACTCAAGATTGGCCAGCTGAAGGCTACAGCTGACTCGGCACCCAGGTTTGGCAACCACATTTTCCCTGATCTACTTGACAAATCAGCAATGGCCATAAGAAAAAATAAAGAGTAAAAAACACCTCTCCATCCCATTGAGCGGAAGAAAATAATGGACGTCAATATCTCAATTGACAAAATGTGATTGATCAAGGGTACTTTATTTATCTTTTTTTATCACCCGAGAATACATAATAAACCGAAAAAGCATTTATCACTCCTTTTTCTTCTGTTCTTCGATTGATTTCTGCTACTGCAAAAAAAGAAAACTCCGCCCTCTAGTTACCACAAAGGTGCCTTGAGATACAACCACAGATACTGTCTCAATGTGGGGAGAATAAGTATTGTTTTCTTTGAGAAGGGGAAGATTGAAGCTTCGAATGGACAAGGAAACCTGCAATGAGAATCAACAAGAAAATATCACAAAACCATTGGTGAATTAGTAAAAGCTCTAGAATAACAAATGCCCATCGCTTAAACAACGGAAAACAATAATTATGACCCATACAATATGCATATTACAATAAGGAACAAAGTCACTTAAAACACATGTTTTGCACCCATGTCTCAATTCGAACTCCCAAAACTTATTCTCAACGAGAAATACAACAAGCCTTTTTTTCTTGGGGGGTGGGGGATATTGAGAATGGGACAACCCAAATACGCACGAAATATCCAAGCAAGCACCAAAAAATGAGGGGAAAGTAGTAAAAATTAGAAGGAAAAAAATATTTCTTCAAGTCTCCTATGTCTGAATTTAGAAAGAGCCAGAAAAACCATTTTGCATAAAAGTAGATAACCAAGAAATCTAGCTTCAAAGGATCCTAGTTTAGGTTGAACAGAAAGCTCAATCAATTGACTAGCGTATTGTCTTCAACTAGCCAACAAAATCATCACAATCTTTTTTTTCTTCAATAAGTAAAAAACCTGCCACAATCTTAGTTTAAGGAATTAACTTATAAGGCATGAAGTAAACATCTTTGAGCTTAAACATAGAACTCAAGGATGACACCTTAAAGCTCAAGTTTCAAGGCCAAATCCCATTGAGGCTTACGCTCTAATCTGAAGCTTGACTGAAGCAACAGTGAAACTCTTTTTTTTTATGCACAACAGTGAAATTCTACTCGATCGACATTTTCAAAACCCATCAATATGCTGATAGACATGACATGCCCACCCAGTGTTCTTAAGAGCACGCTTAGGCACACTTATTTTACCTAAAGTGAAGCATGTTCACAAAATTGCAGGGTAGGCACAAAAGTGCATGCAATTTTTTGCTAGGCAAAATGACACTTTTTCCTTTCTTTCCCTTTCTTCCTTCTCTGCTTTTTCCTTAATTCTTTCCTATGAGCAAACTCCTGCCCAGAGAGACAAACACAATTTCCTTTTTGGTGGAAATAAGATCGCACTACTTAGGCTAAGAAATATAGAGCTGACTTATGCTCTCCCTGTTCCTTTTTTTTGGGGGGTGGAAGGAGATGAGGTGAGGCACTGAGGAGGCTTCTAGTTTCTCTCTGGTTACAAAGTAAAATAATAAATAAAGAACTGACAATTCATATTATAATAGAACATATGTGATATTTTACTATATCTTGTGCTTCAGGCCAAGGTTCCAAGAGACTTTTGCACTCAAGTGTACCTAGAGCTTTCACGAATACTGTGCCAACCTTTGAGCACCATCAAATGAGGCCCATTACCTAAATAACGGTTTCATTCTCCAAATTTCAACCTCCAACAGGACAAGTTGATGACCAGTAAACTGTCATTTTGAATGTATGTGCGCATGTATGCACACAACTCTCCTTCCTTTTTTGCTCATCCTATGGTTAGTACATACTCTAGCCCACTCTAGAACCATTTGATCCCTAGCGTAAGCTATAAGCTTTCTAGAATAAAGCCCCTAATGGAAATCCTGGCGTAACATACTTTATGCAGTAGGAAGGCCTTAGCCCCAACGCCCCAAGCATCTTGGACTGCCAAGAATCTCAAAATTAGTTTCATTCCCTCTACAAAAATACAAGAGGCACATAGGGAATACAACAAATTGTAGGAATCATGGGTCAACTGCTTCGGTAGAGAGGTCCCCCAAAAAGAGAGAAGAAACCTTAATCTATATACAATAGAAAGACTGAGCTGTTAAAAAGCTGTGCACAGAAAGAAATAGTTCTGAGTAATAGTTGCCATGAAATTAGCCCACTATTGTGTCTGTGTAGTTATTCTTATATGAAAACTTTAATGTCCAAAACTACCCCAAAAATTTTCAAATGATTATCTTACTTACAAGTCTTCACAAAATCATTTTTTTTTTAAAAAAAACTGCATATAAAATTTTCATGCTTCTGGCAGCAAATGATCCTCATTCTCAGTAAAGAGGTGCAAGTTTTCAATGCCGTTTTCATGCATATTAAGTATTATAAAAAAATCATCAAAAGAATAAAACAACCAATTTTCTGTTTACATTGCAAGAAAGTAAAGAAATAAAGGATACCAAATATTTATGTCTTAAATGTCGATTATTGACACTCAATCAAACTAAAACATCCACTAAGGTTGACCTGACACAGTGACGCCGGGCAGAATAGCGATTATTCTGCAGGCTAGTTTTCAACAGATAATTCGCAGAGAAGAAAATAACACAAGAAAAAAACCCTAGAAAAAACAGAGGAACAACTCTGAATTTTAATCAAAATTATGCAAATCAATAATAATGATAATCTGTCTTTTTCGTATGTGGCCTCCTTATTTATAAGGTCAAAGCAAAAAAAGGAAAAAATCCCCGAAAACATAATCCTGGGAAAAACTAAGGAAATTACTAAAATTAAGCGATTGTATTAAGGCAGAATCAACGGCAGTCAATTCTGTCTTGAATACAAAGGAAATTACAAATGGAAAGTTTCCTAAAACTGGAAACTGCAAATTTGAAGGCCTAAAACAGAATCAACGACAGTCAACCGTTCTAGGTAGTCCACCTGCCATTTTTGCGCTGATCTGCTAACTCAAGGTATCTCAGTGCCAACAACGTGTTATCTGACAACTCAGCATCATCTGACTCGGATCCTCCTGCATCAATCGCCTCGGGTTGGAAAGAACTCGTCCTCGAGTTCACAATAGCTTCATCGGAATCCACAAAACAAGGACTCAGGCGTTTCACATTAAAGACATCAGGCGACAACCCAGGAGGAAGATCCTCTGGCATCATGTCAGAAAACTCTGCTAGCAGCTACTGCACCTCTGCTAGTAAATCTGGATTCATGTCTGCTGCACTATTCCCACAAGACAGCAGAGCATCGACCACGTCTCCACGCTCAATCTCAGCTAAAAACCTGGACATCGAAAGCAGATTAGTATTATTGGCTACCGGGGTAGGAGTGGTTCCTTCCCGACGAGGTGCCAACACAATCTTCTTCCCTTTGATGCTAAGGGAATATGTATTTTTTTGCCCATCATGAATAACACTGTGATCATACTGCCAAGGTTTGCCTAACAATACATGACAAGCATCCATAGACACAACATCACACTAAGCATTATCAAAATATTTCCTACCAATCAAAAAAGACACTAGGTATCGCCTATCTACTGCTACCTCACTACCTTTATTCAGCCACGACAATTTATACGGCTTAGGATGATGATCTGTCTTCAACTGCAGTTTCTGGACAGTCTCTTCAGACACTACATTCTCACAACTACCACTTTCAATAATCATTTTGCAGACTTTATCGGCAACTGTGCAGGTCGTGTGAAAAATATTGGTTCTCAACCAATCGTCTCCTGAATCACCCTTGGGGGTCAGTAGACTCTTACAAACGACCAGAGTCTCATGACCATCTCCATACAACACATCTCCATCTTCATCATCGTCATATACAGGCTCTCCAATCTCCTCAGTTTCGTCTACCCCGTCGTCCTCAATCAGGAGATTTTTGCCCTTATGACTAGCTGGCTTCCTGCACTCAGTCGATTTATGCCCATGTTCACCACATCTGAAACATCTAATATTTGGGTTAGAGTTACCTTGGGGTGACTGTTGGGCAGGACGGGATTCTTGAGGATGAACTGGTCGTCTGCTTTGATCATTTCTGATCATTGGCCTCCTGTTCTGCTGTTTTTCCACCGCAAGTGCACGCTGGTATGTTTCAGAAACGGTCCACAGTAAGTGAAGGCTGAAGACATTCTGTAGGGGCTGCCGTAACCCGCCCAAATACCGTGCCACCATCTGCTCTTCTGTCTCGGATAAATCATTCCAGGCTATCAATTGATAGAACTCCTCCGTGTAATCATCCACCGATCTCGTGCCCTGCCTCAACGAATGAAGTCGTTGAAACAAGGTTTGAGTGTAGCCGAAAGGAAGGAAGTGACCCTTCATCTTCTTCTTCATCCTCTCCCAATCTGTAATCTTGGCCTTGCCCTGCCAGTCGCGTGAGCGCCTCAAATGCTCCCACCACGCAGATGCTCTGCCTTTGAGTTTGATGGCGACCAGTTTCACTTTGACACGATCTGGGACTTCCTTATACTCGAAAATACGCTCCACTTCATTTAACCAATCGACAAATCCCTCGGCCTGTAACGTACCAGAAAACTCGGGCAGATCCACTCTGAAACCGAGGTCTCCATAACGTTCTTCCCGACCACGGTACTCCCAGAATCGAGCAAGATTGTGATGCGGGTTTTTGAAACTGGAATCGGAATCGTGATCTTCCATCTCACGATCACCGAAATTCTGCGCCGCTAGACGCTGGGTTAACTCTGCAACCTACCTCTGTAAATCCTCAATCATCGCATCCTGAACGTTACAATCACGACATGGGGCTTCCTCGTTCGGAACCTGCCCGCGACGACCACAACCACGACCACCAGCCATAGAACTAATGAGATCTTGCCCTAGAAAAACGTTGAAGCTCTTATACCAACTGACGCCGGACAGAATAACAATTATTCTGCAGGCTAGATTTCAATAGATAATTCGCAGGGACGAAAATAACACAAGAGAAAACCGTAGAAAAAACAGAGGAACAACTCTGAATTTTATTCAAAATTATGCAAATCAATAATAATTATAATCTATCTTTTTCGTATGTGACCTCCTTATTTATAAGGTCAAAGCAAAAAAAAGAAAAAATCCCCAAAAACACAATCCTAGAGAAAACTAAGGAAATTACTAAAATTAAGCGATTGTATTAAGGCAGAATCAACAACAGTCAATTCTGACTTGAATACAAAAGGAAATTGCAAATGGAAAGTTTCCTAAAACTGGAAACTGCAAATTTGAAGGCCTAAAACAGAATCAATGGTAGTCCTAGGTAGTCCACCTGCCATTTTTGCACTGATCTGCCAACTCAAGGTATCTCAGTGCCAACAATGTGTTATCTGACAACTCAGCATCTGACTCGGATCCTCCTGCATCACGCAGCTATTCAGCTACATATTACGTTGTGTTGTGCGAAAAAACAGCAACATTGGAAACATAAAACTCTACACATGGTTTTTTTCTCTATCCTCGATTTCCTCAGTAACCAAACAACAGGCTCATGTTATAGTTTCTCCAAACAGAAGCCAACAACGATTTTCAACCAAATCAATTGTTGACATCAATTAAACAAAACACATTAACAACGCAAGCAGAAATTCCATACCAAATATGAAAACATAAAACCCTTTATCATCGACAAAACAGATAAATAATAACCTACTTTATATCTATCATAAAACGAACACGTAATCATATATAAAACCACAAAAGAGGAAAGTCATTGAAATGAAACGAGAGATATCGTTTAAGCTCGAACCTGTTTGTCGCAAATTTCCCCAAAAAAAAAATCGAGTGATAACTTTCCGGGAAAAAGAATAATCGGTTGTTTTATTATTATTTTTTTTGTTCGGATGAAAGGAAAAGTTTAGGCGGTTGGCAAACGATTTCCTTACAGTAAAAATGAAAAACTAGTGTCACGGTCACAGACAGATTTTGTAATCAAAACTAAAATTTTCAACCCTTGATATGTATGGGCAGTGTATTTTAACAAAGGTGTAGAGCCAATGCCGGGCTTTGATTATGATGTTTGTAACTTGCTGTGGTTTTAGAAGGTATTACGTAAAAAATCTCTACTGTTAAGCAACTTACTTGGATAAAGTATAACTCTTTTTTCCACGCAAGCATGTGCACGTGGCCTAAGATAGTACGTTATAGTTCCACGTCAGCAAAAGACCAGTAGGTGAATGTTATTGGACACGGGCATTAAGGCAAAATTCATTTTTATAAAAGTTGAAAATTTGATTGGTAATTAATGTTATAATTAATGAAATTTTAAAAAATTTTAAGTAAAATTTTCATTTCGATGTAAAAATAAATTTCGTACTCGATTAAATAAGATTTTTTCTTGAAAATTGCAGATTGCTAACAACTTTGTTTGTTTCTATTTAAAATGTACTTTTATTATGATGTAAAACTAATTTAATGTAGTGAATTTTATGTAAATGAATTTTTATTTAAATTTTTTCATTTGGTTGAAGTCTAAAAAATAGTTGAAGAAAAATGTAGAAAATAATTTAGAGAGAGATTTAGTAAAAGAGAATATTTAAGATAGTGAAAAGTGAGTTATTCTTTATAAAAAAAGAAGTCGTTTTCTATTTATTTATAAAATAAATTAGGGTAAAAAAATCTCCATAAAGTATTTTTTAAATACCATCAGTTTTTTTGTGTAAAATGGTTTTCAGTGTAAAACACTTTATACTCCATCAAACACAATAAAAGGTACCACTTTACATGAGATGATTTTATGGTAAAACAAACAGAGTCTAAACTAACAAATATTGTATTTAAAAAAATAAAATTGTGAAATCAAGGTTTATGCTGAAATTAGGGTTTGTGAAAAATCAATGATTGTTTAGGTTGATGAATGATGTTAGGGTATTTTAGTATTTACACTCGTTATCTTATTTTAATTTCAATACAACAATTTTCATGAACCAAACATATATTAAGATATTGTGTATTTAATTCTGTCACTTGATAATTCTATTTTTATCCGATATTAATTTTTTAATGTGAATCAAACAAACTCTTAATACTTTAGAGAAAATGGTACAAATTAACCACGTAAATGATATTATTGGTTTGGGTGGATTAGCTAAACCATTCTACAAATTTTTTTTTTTTAAAACATGCATTTAATTAAAATTTTAAAAAATGATATAAAGACACAAAACCAAACCAAGCCGTTATGTAAAGGATATTAAAAAAAAAACCTTTTAATTAAATTTGTTGTATTCTAGCCTAAAACCAAATAGAATGACCGAGACAACTAAGTGCAATTAACAAATTCAATCAACCTTAAGCAAAACTTGTGAAATTGAAATATTTATAAGTTGAGGAGCCAAATAAGCCAATTTTGTTTTGAAGAAACAAAAGAAATTAAATTACTAACTTAGTAAGGTCAACATAGAGCATCTTATAAATCAAGAGGCATCAATAGCCAATACTGATATTTAGAACACTTAAATATCTACCTAACTTATTAGTATACACACACATATGTATATATATCAGACTTAAATATCTGCATAACTTATTTAGTAATACAATATGTGTATATATATGCGCACATATTAATTTCTTTTTTTAAGTACATTTTAAGAGATTTTATTAATTTTTTTTTCTTCATACAAACAAAAGCTAGGCAGACCAAATACCTTTAAGAAAATGGTTTATGAAGAAAAATAACAAACAGAAAAAATATATTTGGAAAACTGAAATTGTGTTAGAAAATTATTTTCAATATTATTTTATTGTTTTTAAACTATAAATCGAAACTATAGCTATACCAAATTGTTCCTTAGCCATTAACAGGGAAAGTAATTTGAAAGTAATAGAATGCTTACCATTTGATTCTTATCCATGATCATTCAAACGTTTAGGGTGTGTTTAGTTATGAAAAATATTTTAAATATTTTAATTTATTTTTTTAATATTTTTTTCAATAATTTGAGCATTCTTAACATAATTTAAAAAATAAAACTTTTCTTTTCAACATAATATTGAAAAAAATAGAAAATAAAATATTTTTCAATTTTATGTTAAAAAAATATTGTTTTCCAAGCTATGTTAAGAAAGTTTAAAATTTTTTAAAAAAGTACTAAGCAAAATAAAGATGAAAAATAAAAAATATTTTCCATAAAAAAAACTAACCATCCATAGTTTCGTATTTTTTCCAATAAAAAATACTAAACATAAATGGATAAATAAATAGTGATTTTCATAGTTCCCATTCATTTAAAATCCAAACACATTGTAATTGAAGGTGGAGCATGATCCGAAATAAGTGGTATAATCACCTAAAAATTTTACCAACTAAATTGATCTCCCTTATAAGTTTCCAAATTCATGTTTTATTTAGTTTTCTATCAATATGTATATTATTTGTATAAAAAAATTATTGGATAATTCTTTTTATTTTATGTGGGTAATGTGATCAGAATATTGTGAGTTTAAAGACGAGGTATGTAATTGTACATTGCGCTTATAATGTGATCAACTTAACGTATCGCTATACTTGTGAATACAGAAATTGGAACCCATTCGAGTCTAAATTGGCAGCTGCCATTCTTGGTGGTGTATGGGTGGTAAGTCTTATTTTCTTGTGTTCCTGTAGCATGCATTGAAATCTTTCTATCATTTTCACTGTTCTGTATTGTCTATTCATGATTTGCACTCAGGTCTATACTTGGAATCACATATGAAGTTTGAAGATTGTGATAGTTCCTAGGTGAGGTAATTAAGATGACTTTTTTGCTACAGGAAATGGTTGGTCACCACAACGATTTTGAGGCTGCATTACAGAAACCTAGAGGTCTTCATGCTGATATTTCTCGAGAAGCAGATGAAGTTCAGGTAGTCCTTTCCGCTATCATTTCTTATGTTTAATTAATTATAATTTCTGCAAGCTTATTTGGTAACAATGCTTTCTTATGTTTATGGATTTATTTCTGAGTTGATTTGAAAGTTTGGATCATTCACTGAGGGATGCTTCCCTGGTTGATGGGATTATAACATCCATGATTTAGTTTGTTGCCTTTGTTTTCTTACATCTATCATTATTCTTCCCTTAACGAGGACATGCTTGTAGTTTTCTTTTCATCCTCTTTACTATTAGATTAAAAGGGTGTTTTGTGGTTGTAGGGGAGAAAGTATTTGAACAACTGGTCAAGATTTGTGTTGATCATATGGGTATTTGTGGTATAACAGAGCTACTGCAAGCTTGACATCAATGTTAACGGTACAGAGGTTGTATTCAACATTTGTGGTAGTAAAAGAGATCAAAATGAATGATCACTTTTGTAGGGTACCAGAGATTCTTTTGTCAAAGATTTTCTAGTGAAACAATTGAACTTTAATGCGTCCAAGTTGAGAAATTTTACCAGCCCAGAGGAGTATCATGAAGTATATGGCTTAATGGAGCTGGTGGGTGGTTTGCTGAAGAACAACTATTCCGTATTTTTGTAAATAACTGATTGATTTATATATGTATTTTTTGAAAACTTGTCCTAAAGATTCATGTTGGTTTATTTTATAGAGCTCGCATCTATTTTAACTAACTAGAGAATTTGTGTCAAAATGGCAAAGAGAAAGCCTCGTTAACTACTTATTGTAAAGACTTTCATTTCGAAAAGTTTTTTTGACAATGAATATCATTGCTAAACCTGAATCTTGATAAAGACAATCATTGTCTTAAATATACAATTGACAACAACAATTAATGTCAAATTGATACTAAGAAATGATATTTGTTGTGACACTTTAAACAAAAAAAGTATTGAAAGTGAATATTTTGCCACCACTTTCAATATTTTTGGTGATCAAAACTTTAAATGATTGAGGTATTGGCGACAAATCATGGCAATGACCGAGTCATGACCGAAACTTTTGCCAACGAAATGATCTTTTTGCGACGATTTGTTTCATCACCAAATTAACTTTTCTTGTACAAATAAATTCTTTAGCAGTATTTTTTTTTCTTCTGAAAATACGATATGTCAAATAAAAATTTGGGATGTTTTGATCTTAAGTCAAATATTCCTTAGCGTTATTGACGTGTGTGGATGAGGGTAGATAATATGTAAGTTAGAAGTATTCATCAAACATTAAAAAAAAAAAAAAAAAAAAACCTTACCCGAACAATAGCAAAATGAACAAGAGAAGTTATAAATTAATAAAAAGGACGTTGAGGGAAAGTTTGTTGTGGACAAAAGGCATTGGTTGCCCACTTGACTAATTTAAAATTTCAAATCTAGCTACAGTAGTATTTGTGCATTAGAGATAAAATGATGGCATGAAAATTCCACAACACTAGACTTTTTCTAAATTTTGTGACATCACGATAGCTAAATGAAGCTATACTTCACAAAGTACAATAATAAAAAAATGGCCAAGTTTTTTCTTTTGGGAGAAAGCTTCGGGAGTACAGTTTATACATAAAACTTACGGTTCAAGGCAAAAATAAATTTATACAAATTTGTTTAAATCAAGCTTTAAAAGATACTAAACGACGCCATAAAGGATTTATTCAGCAGAGAACATAACATCTAAGAGGAAAGAAGAAAAACGATGGGAAGCATAGGAGATGAAGAGCTTGTTCAAATGGTGACAGACTACATCGAATCATCAGAATCACAGACACCCATTTCAGTGAAATCCTCAAACTTCAATTCTCACAGTCATCACCCAATATATCTCTCTTTGCAGGTATAAAACTTTTCTTTATAGTTTCATTTTATCTATGTATTTGTTTGTCTTCAAACCCCATCTCTCTTTTTGTTTGTCTGTGCATCTGTTTGTTTTCACTAATAGCTTTTTCTCTTACATTAAATTGTGTTATGGTACCCAAAAAAGTTTGTGCTGTATAGTAATATTTGTTTAGTCTGTTTGAGTCTGATCTTGTAATATATGGTTTCTGTATATAGGAGATTCTTGGGAAGCAAACACATGATGAGCTTGAAATTCACGAGAAGATATTAACATATGTTAAGAATATGGGAAGTGTAGTGGATCAAGTAAACGATAATCTCAAGAATTTAATGTTGATGAAACTGAAAATGGATGGTTATGAAGCTTCTCTTTGCACAACTTCTTGGGTTTCCACTTTTAGTCATCTTAAAGGTTTTTCTTCTCTCTCAAATTGTTAAAATAATTCTATTTTTCCAATTTTGGTGAATACCCATTATTGATCTGTAATTTCGTTGTGTTGTATTGGGTTAAAGCTTTCAACTTTAGAGGTGACTATGAGTATATTGATGTGATGATGGAGAGAAATGGTGGGCAGACAAGGCTGATAGTAGACATGGATTTTAGGTCTCAATTTGAATTGGCTAGACCTACAACAACATATAAACAACTCAGTAATAGTCTTCCTTTGATCTTTGTTGGTACTGAAGAGAAGCTTAACAAAATAATCTCTCTGGTATGCTCTGCTGCCAAACAATCACTTGAGGATAAGGGTCTCCATATACCTCCATGGAGAAAATTCACTTACATGCAATCGAAATGGTTCTCCAAAAACTGCAAGAAAGTCTCAATTTCACCCGGCAACATTGATTTAGGTATGGATACAAGTGAAGAGAAAAGTAGTACTACATGTTGTTTCAGTTTTTAGCAGAGGGGCACCTCCTTTTGTGAAGCCTAGTATAGAAAGAGAGAGATAACTCTGGCCTTTTGGCAAGCCAATTTTTGTAAAATGGCCAGATGTTTCTTTTTTTTTATGAAATTGGTCAGATGGGTTGCTGCAAGATTAGGGGAGCTTCTTGAGTTTTTGTTCTTGTTTTTGCCTCCTCCTTTCAAAGATCCATTATGGGTCTGTTTTGTTGAAGCAGAGTGCCTCAAAGTTTTGCTGCTGTAATGTATATTTTCAGCTGGTATATTCATAGCCTCTCTTTATAAAATTTGTGCATTTTTGGCTTTTGTCTTAAAAGGAATATTATTGTCATTTTCTCATTACGTCAATGCTTGCTTCCCTTGTTAACAAGTGACAAGCATTAGACAAGGTCACTCCAACATTATCCCTTCCATATTTCTTTTAGTATTAATAACTTAATCAATTGATAAGAGTGCCAACGTGGAAAATCTTTGGCATTGACTGTTGACAGTCTAATCCGATAACACGTGGTTCAAGCTAAATATTAAAGGGAAAAGAGAAAATTAATTAAGAATGGAAGGGTGAGTAATACCAGAGAATGAACTTTTGACTTGTTTGTTCAGAGACGTGAACATGAAAAATAAATCATCAAGAAACAAATATTTTTAATTTATATTCATTGATTTATTATTCATAAGGCTCGGTTTTTATCCAATCCGAATCATTTTTTTCACCTAAATAAATTTTTTTTTGTTAGTATCCGTTTTTGACGCGTTATTCATCCGTTAAAACATAAATATATGGACATAAAAAATATGATCTATTAGGAAATTGTCTTTTTTAGCTTATACTCATTGATTCACTACTCGTGAGACCCGATCCATACCCGATTCTACATGCTTGTTTCTCACTTATAAGTAATACAACCACATCCAAAATAGATAGTATTTTTTTTTTTTTTTAAATTGAGTGTTGGTTTCGTAAAAATCATTTAATAAATGTTTTTAATAAGTGGTTTGTTTATTGTTTTCAAGAAAATTAAGAAGTTTTTATGTAACCTTACCCCACAATGAAAAGTCCAAACAAAGAAAAAGTATTTATAAAAAGGTTAATGTAGTGTGTTGATATGTTATTTTATATAATAAAGAAAAATATAAAAAATCAATATGAGTATAAGAGAGATAAGTAGAGTAGAGAAGTTAACTCCAAGTGAGATTGTAAAAGAGAAAAATATAAGTTGAAGATAAAAAAGATAAAGTGATTAGAGAAGTTAAGTCTTAATGGATTATTATAATGACTCCAAATCTTTACTTTTTCGTTATGCCACCTAACTTAGTTCAAGTCTCTTTCTTATCTCATTTCTCACACAAATAATCCTAAAGAGAGAGATCTGTTTATTTCAATTAAGTGTTTGTTGATTTTTTTTAAAGTATTAAATGTTTTTAAGAGGTGGTTTGTGTATTGTTTCCAAGAAAATTAAGAAGTTTTTATGTAACCTTAACCCACGTTGAAAAGTTTAAACAAAAAAAAAGCATTTATAAAGGGATTCATGTTAGTGTGTGTTGATATGTTATTTTATGTGATAAAGAAGAATAGAAAAAATCAATATGAGTTGAAGATAAGAAGAAAGATAAGGAGAGTGGAGAAGTTAAGTCTAAGTGGATAGTAAAAGAGAAAAACATGGGTTGAAGATAAGAGAGATAAGGTGATTGGAAAAGTTAAGACTGAGTGGGGAGTTGGAAGAGAAAAATATGAGAGAAAGATGTAAGGAATTTGAGCCAATTGAGTTACACATATAACCTTATTTAAATATTTAAGTAGAAATTTATGGGATATTTTGAGAGGTGAACACTAAATGAGGGTTATGACTTTATATATATATATATATACACACACACACGCTTCTCAACACACACTACGTATGTGTTGATATGTTGATATGCGAATATGTGATAAGATAGTGAGAGAGAAAAACATGAGAAAATGTGAAAAATTTGAATCAATTGAGTTTACATATATAATTTTATTTAAATATTTAATTTATATATTTATAAGACATTATGTGATAAGATACTGCCTACCCAACTCTTCAACAAGTCCAATTAATAAACACCTGCAGCTTCTTTTAGGCCATGATTTAAGTTTATGAAATTGCAACGTAATAGAATTTCTTCAAGGAGGAAGGATATTAATTCAAACCAATACAGGGCAAAGACCCAAAATTACAGAAACTTCGCATTCAAAAGCAAACGTAAACTACATTCTAAAACAATGCATGATATCAAATATTCGAATGGTCATTAAAACACACCATAATTTAATTTACCGAATCATCCATTTAATTTGTAGATAAACTCAACTCAAAATTTTATAGACCAAATCGAATGTGAGTAAATTTTTAACGAATCAAAAAACCAAATCTCATACCCACATTTTAACGTATAAAAAAAGAATCCAACACATCTGAATCCAAATTTTAGCCTCTACACACATCTGTCCCTTTACATCCATAATTAAGAAAAAAATTTGTTTGGCATCGTATCATAAAATATACAGAGCATAAAAACATCTTTGATCATTAAATAACATTAAAAAATATATTTTTATTTTCACGGTGATGCTTTAGGCAATGTTATTTTCTGTAGACAAAATTCACCATAATCAGAGACAACATCATAGCTTACTCACTGAGTCAT
The DNA here is from genome assembly GCA_023935145.1 of Bretschneidera sinensis. NCBI lineage: Eukaryota > Viridiplantae > Streptophyta > Magnoliopsida > Brassicales > Akaniaceae > Bretschneidera > Bretschneidera sinensis. Next base: position 153,194,478 of record CM043697.1, read on the forward strand.
TGATAAAAGGTAAATAAGAAAAATTGATCAAAGCGTAAATACAAAATTAAATAAGTCCTATTCATGGAGCGTTTGAAATTTCCACGAAGAAATGGAAATAGGTCTCAATGTTCTCACTGCTGTTTAACTCCAAAAGATCATGGTAGTTAAAACTACATGGATGGATTCCATGTAGTTCACAAAAAAGAAAGGTATTTTCATACACGAAACTACAATTCTTTCTTTTTCCTGTAAGTGGTACACATTGTTTAAACTTCAAAGTAAATATTAAGCTCAATAGGCAAAAAATGGTACAGAGGTGTACATTGAGTTTCTATATGATAACTGGGGAAAAAGAGGAAGGGTAATCTCATCCTTCCCCATGAATTTAAAGGGTTTTAACCCTCAAAACTCTATTATCCTATTACTCCTGTGTAACTTGATAAATATCGGTCTGTCTTATGCAGGCAGCTACAATGGTCTGATTTAGTGATCCTCTTCATCAAGCTACAGCTGCAATTTCAGATAAGATTTGACCACTGCCAATCACAGCACTAAAAAATCCTGTATAACGCCAAAATACTAACTTACATGGCACAACAAATGTCAGGATTCAAACTTCAAATCACGTTAGTGCTGGATCGAGATATCCTCTGAGCCTTTTCCAGGTCCTTGAGAAATCTCAGCAAAAATATTAATATCAGTTATGAATATCTCATGTAAAATATTTTCAGTGCATGTAAGCAAGACAATCCAAGGAACCCCAAACTTAACAAATTTTTCCTATGCTCAATCTAATGAGATAATCCCAATTTGAGACCCACTGTAAAGGAGACAATAAGAATTTAATGCACCATGCATTGGACACATGTAGAACAGAAATACCGAACTTTTCCTTACCCTGTATCACACCCAAGCATCTCTATGAAATAAACTTGCGTAGCATACCTCTTAGAATTGAGAACTGCTGAGCCACCAAGTATAAAACGAATTCCAGAATTGCTGGCATTTTGTAAAGCAACAGAACGCGATTCCTCATATGTTGTTCCACCAACAACGAAAATAACCACCTCCTGCGGCCTGTTAAAATAAAACATGAATCATTCAAGCATTATATCCATATCCTGATATACTACCTTTCCCACCCATCTCATATATACTTAACTTTCTTTCCACAAATAAACCATAATAAAAGTATGACGAACATCAAAGATGTTCCTAACATAAATTTTTTCTTAGTTGTGGAGATCCTTTAATAGTGATGTTAACCAGACAAAACAAAGTAAAGCAACTCATGGGGGAGCAAGAGGAAGAAAGTGTTAGGCATGATGACCCAAGTTTGGAAGAAACTTGGGCTTGGAGAGTCTGCCAAGCAAAGGCCCAATATATGATGTAGGAGACCATATGAACCCAAAAGCTTAAGCTAATGGGTTCTGGTTCCACCACTCTATATATGCCATTCACTTATCTAGTTTTTCTCCATTTGGGATTGATTTTCCACGTCTCTTTACTCACATGTGAATATTCCCAACAATCTTTCCCTCACGTGTGAGTCCATTGCTTCCCTTACCATCATGCTTATACCAACTCCAACCTCGCACCATAGCCTAACAGACACACTTGGAAAGTCACCCATTCTCCTATCAGAGTCAGAGAACCACACACCGACTTTCAACAATGAGCTCAATAGACTCCACCTTGCGAACCACACAGACTTCATCGTGCGAGCATCACCCGCTCGTTATACAAGTCACCTTGTCCGCGCTACACGAGTCCTTCGAGCTCCCCCTGTTGTTTGATTATACCACCGTGAGCAACCCAGAGTTAACCGCATGATCTAGTCACACCAAGCCGAACCATCGGCTCTGATACCACTTGTTAGGCATGATGACCCAAGTTTGGGAGAAACTTGGGCTTAGAGAGTCTGCCAAGCAAATGCCCAATATATGATGTAGGAGACCATATGAACCCAAAAGCTTAAACTAATGGGTTCTGGTTCCACCACCATATATATGTCATTCACTTATCTAGTTTTTTCTCCATTTGGGATTGATTTTCTACATCTCTTTACTCACATGTAAATATTCCCAACAGAAAGCAGCTGAAATAACCATTGATCCATTTCTTCGTAAATTGTCAAAAACTAATCAAGTCGATTACGTGGATAAGGTACCAAGGTTATGCCACCCATTTACAATATCTTCTTTTGATAAGTAAAATGTTACTATATCTTCTTTTGATAAGTAAAATGTTATATAAGGCACCAAGGTGTGCCACCCGTTAGAAAATATCTTTGGATGTAAAACATCTCTCAAAATCCAGGAAACACTCATGTTAAATCATTAAGAATGAACAGATTAATATGCGGAAGTGTACCCGAATCCATGACAATCAATTACTCTCTAGAGTTGTGCGGTATGTCTTCCATATCAACACATTCTCTTAGAGAATTCTTTGTTTTCTCTTGCTCTCTCTCTGATGATGGGATGTCAAAGAATAGAAGAATAACTGCACATCTGATCTGGTGACCATAACCACTAAAAATAGATAACTTCCATGTTATCTTTTGGAATTTCTATTTTAACCCATCATAAAAAATAAAAATTACCCTTAAGTCTCTACACATTAAAGGCCCACACCCTATTAGATACATTAAAACCCAAATTACCTAAACCTAAATAGACCACTTTAAATGGGCTTAACCTTATATGACAGTCTACAACACATAATTATTCACATATAAGCACAATGTTGGATTAAGGATCCAACAATCTCCCACTTGGGCTATATGTGTAACTTTAAAATTATGCATTGCAAAATAATAATCATATGAGCTATACTTTGCTGTCATTATTGAAATGTATCTATAACCAATCCAGTCCATCAATCATACCAACATATGATCAAAGCGACCTTCGTTACATCTTTCGTAACTCGACTCATCAATGGTCACGTATGCCAATACAATTGAATGACATGGATCACGATGTGGATGTGTAGCATGAAAATTTCATGCAATGTGATCTTAACATGCCTGATTCCAACTTGTCCACCCTTAAGCCTTAGAGAGATCAATCCCTATCAAAATCAGAGTGTAAATAAACCAAAACTTTATTTCTACAGAAAATAACTTTAAAATATCCATAAACTGAAATAACTGAAAACGTGTCTATATCGAAAAAGCATCTAAAATTACAAAGTCCCACTAAAACTGAATACCCTCAAATGACATGACACCCATATGAGCAGTGTGCTCATGAAACACACTAGGTGGCAATCCCTTAGTAAGCGGATCCACAATCATGAAGTTTGTACCGATGTGCTCTATAGACAACTGTCCACTCTGAACTCTTTCTTTAACAACTAGGAACGTGATGTCTATATGCTTTGACTTCATCGAGCTCCTGTTGTTATTGGAATATAGAATTGCTGACTTATTGTCACAAAATAACTTGAGTGGTCTTTCAATACTGTCCACTATATGCAGCCCCGTGACAAAATTTCGCAACCATATTCCGTGATTGGACGCCTCATAACACGCTATAAAATCTGCCGCCATGGTAGAAGAGGCTATAAAAGACTGTTTAGCACTCTTTCAGGAGACAACACCTCCAGCTAGCAGGTAAACATAGCCCGACATAGATTTCATACTATCTTGGTATCTAGCAAAATCGGAGTCAGTATACCCAATGATCTCAAGCTTATTTGACTTTCGATACGTGAGCATATATTCTTTTGTTCTCTATAAGTCCCGCAAGACTCGTTTGACTGCTTTCCAATGGTCTACTCCTGGATTACTTAAATATCTGCCCAACATCCCAACAATGTACGCAATATCCGGATGCGTACAAACCTGAGCATACATCAGACTTCCTACCGCTGACGCATAAGGAATCTTCTACATTTCCTTTTCCTCAAAATCATTCTTAGGGCACTGATTAAGACTAAACTTGTCTCCTTTTGCCACAGGGGTATTGCCTGGTTTGCAATCCTGCATGCCATATCTCTTGAGAACCTGTTCGATATAGCTCTTTTGTGATAATCCAAGAGTACCTCGAGAGTGATCCCGGTGTATCTTTATGCCTAATACAAAAGAGGCGTCACCAAGATCTTTCATCTCAAAATTCTTAGCTAGAAATCTCTTGGTTTCATGCAATAAGCCTATATCGTGTCTGGCAAGCAAAATGTCATCGACATATAAAACCAAAAAATTATACTTGCTCCCATAGAACTTATGGTATATGCGAACCCGACATAGTGTATTATGGGACAATACTGCATTCCTCTAGGAATTTCGCAAATGGTCTTGGATGTTTTTCACCTGAACCGTCATATTTGCCATAGTACTCCCCACCATGGTCAGATCTGACGGTTTTGATCCTTTTGCTGAGTTGGTTCTCAACTTCAGCCTTAAAATTTTTGAACATATCCAGTGATTATGACTTTTCATGAATGAGATATATGTAGCCATATCTGGAATAATCATCTATGAACGTTATAAAATATTGTTGACCATTCCAAGCAACCGTAGGGAATGGCCCACAAATGTCTATATGTATAAGTTCTAAGACATCCAAAGTCCTGTTGGCTTCAAATCTCCTTTTATTGGTTTGTTTCCCCTTTATGCAGTTAACACAAACATCAAAATCTACGAAATCTAAGGGGCATAGAATTTCATCTGACACAAGTCTCTCTATTCTCCGTCTGGAGATATGACCTAATCTCTTGTGCCACAATGCAATCGAATTCTCATTGGTTAATTTTCTCTTTATACCTCGTGTACTTAATTGTAGGGATTCATTAAATGAAGCAATTGTATCAATTAAATAAAGATTATCATAACCCGACAAAGAACCGGAACCAACCAATTTTGAATCATGAAACAAACTAAATTTTCCATTCCCAAATGAACAAGAATAACTAGATTTTTCCAAAGCAAAAATAGAAATCAAATTCCTTCTAAAAGACGGTACAATAAATGTCTCATTAAGATCCAAATAAATTCCAGTCTTTAATAATAATCTAAATTTTCCTATTGCCTCAACTCGAACCGTCTTGCCATCGCCCACATAGATGTATCTTTCACCATCACTTGGCTTTCGGCAACTTAGGCAACGCTGCATAGACACACTGATGTGAGTTGTTGCACCAGAATCTATCCACCACGTGTGTCTAGGTACCCAAATTAAATTAACCTCAGAACAAACCAAATTAAGAAGCACATCTTTCTTAGTACACCATGCGTGTTAGTTGGTGCAATGCTTCTTCATATGCCCTTCAACACCGCAGAAGAAACAACCAGTACCTTTCGGTTGACCCGGTTGCTTTTGTTGTTTCTTTTGAGATGTCGTATTTGCAGCTTCCGTATCCTTCTTCTTTTTGTTTCCCTTGTCCTTGTTCTTAGAGGTTGAGGCCAGGTGAGCACTCTCTGTCTTATCTTGCTTCAATCTTTCCTCTTCCTGAACACAGTGTGAGATGAGCTCATTCAGAGACCAAGTCTCTTTCTGAAAACTGTAACTCACCTTAAACTGGCTAAACTGTGTCGAAAGGGATATTAGAACCAGATGCACTAGCAAGTCCTCAGAAAGTTCTAGCTTAAGTGCTTTCAACCTTGAAGCAAGATGAGACATCTCGATGATGTACTCCCTGATATTGCCTCTGCCTTTGTATCTCATTGAAATTAGACTTGTCAATAGTGTACTTATTTCAGCCTTTTCGTTCTTGACAAACCTCTTTTCAATGTCTGCAAGGAACTCTTTAGCCGTAGTAATCTTTTCAGACATTGTGCCCCTGAATGCTTCCAGAATGGCCTTCTTCATGATCATCATACACAAGCAATTTGATTTCTCCCACCTTTCCATATCCCTATTTTCATCAGAGGTACTCTTATCCGTAAGAGGTGCAAGAGAATTAGCCATTAACGTAAGGTCAAGTTCCATGACTCCGAGAATTATCAAGATGTTCTCTTACCATGACTTGAAATTTGTGCCATTTAGCATAGGAATAGAGTTGATGTTGGCAGTAATATGAGTAGAAGCGGTTGTAGCTGAATCAAGAAAAAAATAAACAAACAAAACAAGCTTACTCATAACAGAAATAGCAATGAAATTTAAATAGAGGTAAATCCCATCTCAAGATACCGGGCACGCCATTAATATTTCGTCTTTGGACAAAATATAAATTTGTAAGTGATATCTTGATGTAGTAATCAAACACTGATAATAAGAAACATGTCGAACAATAAATCTTCCTTTGGGCCGATGTATTGTTCACATGAAAAAACCGAATAATCATCACATGTTTATTATCACAGGTGCTCATGCAATTCTGTTAATTATCAATCTTCCTTTGGGCCGATCAATATTCACATAAGTTACATGCACACAACCATTTATATTCCAAAACAAATTAATTTCCACAAGAGATGTCACTTTGGTGACATGTTGCTTCAATTAATTCATTCCAAAATATATATAAACATACCAATATGTAAAATTAAATTGCACCAAAATTGACCCCCAAAAAAATTATGTCAAAGTCAACAATGGTCAACTGAAGTCAACGCCCTTACCTTAAAGTGTCACGTCGTTTTCTCAACCTAGAGAAATGACACAATGTTTTGCTCGTCCCTGACCTTCGACCGGGTCACGCGATCCAAATCGAGACCTGAAACTTGACCTGACCATATCTTGGCCTTCGGAACTCTGATTTCGACGATTCAAAAGGGGTTTTGCTCTTTTTTTAATTCCTAACCGATTTATGGCAACAAACCAACCAAATTCTCAAAAAAAAAAATACAATTTCATGACTTTCTTTAAACAAGCCCTAAATACCTTTTGAATCAACCAAATTTCAGAAAAAAATATACAAAGAACAACCAAAATTGTTCTCGAATTTAACAACACCATACCCGGAATCGTTAAATCTGAAAACACATACAAATCATCATGTAATCGAATGAAATTCCGATTCCCAATTATTCAACATGAATATGGCTCTGATACCACTTGTTAGAAATGTCTTTGGATGTAAAACATCTCTCAAAATCCAATAAACATTCATGTTAAATCACCAAGAATGAACAGATAAATATGTGGAAGTGTACTTAAATTCATGACAATCAATTACTCTCTAGAGTCGTGCGGTATGTCTTCCAGATCAACACGTTCTCTTAGAGAATCTTTTGTTTTCTCTTGCTCTCTCTGTGATGAGATGTCAAAGAATAGAAGAATAATCATACGTGTGATCTGGGACCATAACCACTATTAATAGATAACTTCCTTGTTATCTTTTGGAATTTCTATTTTAGCTCATCGTAAAAATCTACACATTAAAGGCCCACACCCCGAGCGTCTGGCCGTACACCCACTGCTATTTTTTTGGGACTTTTGTCTCAATTATAATGACACAATCGGGCAGGAATTAAGTTAAAAGAGTTGAATCAACCACAAAGTGGAAAATTAGATCAAAGCACAAATTTGAACCGACTCAAATGATCTATATTTAAAGATTATTTCGTCAACAAGTGATCTGTAACTCATTAGCTAAATTAAGAATCAACAAACCCACATAAAAAAAGATTGACAAAGTATAAAGAAGTCAAAGATAGAGATATTCCACATCAAGCAGCAGCGTAGAACCCCTACAAGAAAACTTTACCGTTTCATACAAAGATCGGAGACTGAGAGAAAGTTGGGGGAAAGAGAGAACTTTGGTCACCGACTGCCTCCGATTCAGTTAAATCTGAAACCGGTGTTGGCTGGAGCTGCTAGCCGGAGCTACTGGCTGATCGATTCTCCAGCTGTCAGTGTGGTGGGTAACTGGGTATGCAACCGACACAACAAAAGAAGAAACAAAGAAAAAGAAATGAGTGGATGACAAAAAGTAGGAGAGGTCAGTTTTTTAAGAAAAATTTAGTTTGTTAAGAATAAAAACATTTCATAAAAATTATTGGGCTTTTTAGCCCAAGTGCATTCAATGATAAAAAGTCAATGTCCCCGTTCAGTATGGTTAACAAAGTCCTACAACTTTCGAAGCCCACAGACAATGTGGTAAAGTTATAATGATAAAATTGTAATTAGGGATATATAAAATTTGAAATGTTTTAGTTATATAGCTAACTTGTATTTTTCAAAATACGAGTGAAAGAGAGCACTCCCAAGTTTGATATTTGTGCAAAAATATTTTGATAAGTATTCATTTAATCGTTTATAGGTCTTAAGTTAGTAAAGTTTATTGATAATTAATTAATTTATATTATTTAAATTTTTTGTGTTTTTATAATTTAATTAATGTTATTTTATTCAAAACGCCTCAACGTTTCAAAAAGCCTACGCCCCAACGCCTCGAGACTTATGTCTCGCCTCACTGAGGCAAAACACCTTGCCCGACGCCCTCGCCTCTGAAAACACTGCAGTCTACAATACATAATTATTTATATATAAGCCTAATGTTGGATTAAGGATCCAACACCACACATTTACAATATCTTTTGATAAGTAAAATGTTATTATATTATCTTTTGATATGTAAAATGTTATATAAGGCACGCCACCCATTTACACAGTGATTATCTATAAGATAGTAATTCTATGAACTATATACGAAGAAGTTTAATTACCAAAAAACTCCCCTCTAACCAAAAAATTAGGAGATTAAACCAACATCTTCCAACCAAAACATCCACATAATGGAAAGAGCAATCATAGCAATAACTTTCCTCTTCTCTTTAAAAGTTCAAATAACACTCGAAGCCTAAATCTCCCCACCAACGGAACTAGCAGAAACCCAAGAGAGTCCCATTACCCGAAATAGCCTCCTCATCATAATCTACCATATTTATTTTGAAAAAGAAAACCCTCGCCCCCCTAGCTCCGCTACTGCATTTCATTCAGCGGTTATTTACTAAACAAAGAATAGAAAAGCCTGAAAGTATTACCAAATTAATTTCCATATCCATTTATTACTTTAGCAGCCGAATGTTACGTGAACTTTTTTTTGATAAGTAAATGTTACTTGAACTTACCGGCACCGAGTTTCCAAAACGCTAGCAGTGAAAGACAAACTACAAGAAGTCTGACTCCAAGAGGTCTCCATATAAAAATTGAAGAAAAACCAAAGATTTAAAAGATTCATAATTTTTTTTTTTCTTTTGATAAGTAGTTCCACAAAATAATTCTAGAAGGACAAAAAGATAAGCTGCAACCTTTGTGGAGAGAATTTTTATTTACTGTACAAACCTGCGCTGCTGAAAGTGATTTCCAACAAATGGGTAGTCCATATCTCGCAAACGCCCCTTACTTATGCTTTCCATAGTTTGGAAAAGAAGGGGCTGGTGTTGGGTGTAAACATTCTCAATCCCCTACATAGATGTCAGAAAATGATCTATAAACACATAAACCATGAGGAAAAAAAAAGAAAAATTTTAAGAGACAAACCTTCAGTCCACGAGCCATGTTCCGAGCAATATTTAGAAGATCTCGATTTCCAAATAGATCACCAGTTTGCTTATCAACGCCTGCTTGTTTCAAAAGGAACTGGACAAGCTGTAGTTCCATGACAGCCAGCATGTTAAAATTAGTTAGTTTGCCATATCAATAAGATAACAGCTCTCAAAAATGCACTTTGATTAAACCTCACGATGCTGTCAAAAAATACCCCTCCAATAGGAAGACGACGCGTGGATCCACTTGACAGCAGGTCACAAGAAGACACATAGACGATCCAGGACCAGGCAGCTCAGCCTCCAGGTCATAACCGCCCTACAGGACCGCTCGGTCTCCACGTCACCACCGCCTTCCACGCCATCATTGCCCAACCAAGTTGGGTGTCAGGTCGGCAAACTACTCCAGACACGTAAATGGCTTCTGATTAAGCCAGCAAGGCAAAAGCCCTAGCGAACGGCCCTCAGCCACCTAGCTGGGCCTCATAGGCATCATTACTCAACCCAATTAAGTTATTGTATCGCGGCCGCCCTAGGCCCACTAACGCCTCCGAAACTCTATAAAAAGGACTTGGTAAACATTCAAAAGGGGAGGAGAGGATTCTTTTTCAGCTTTTCATATATACACCTGAGTTTACCCTAACTTAAGCATCAGAGCATCCTCAGAGGCACCCCCTCCGTCGACCCCATAGCCACTCTCTCTTTCCCTGTGCAGGTACCTCTGCAGTCCGACCTCCAGCTCAGCAACACACATATTTGGCATCAACAGAGCCTCAGCCTCCTCTGCAGTGGCGCGAAGACGAGCCTCAGCCTCCTCTGCTGCAGCACTAAGGCGAGCCTCGACCTCTTCTGCAGCTGCCCGAGCAATGGCTTCAGCTTCGATCTTAGCCAGGATAGCAGACTCCAACGAGGCCTGCAACCGGCAAACAGCCTATGTCCTCTCCTCCAGTTGGCACTGGGTACGTCCTAGGAGCTCCGCTGTCTCCATGCAGCGATGGATGGCTGCGCCCACCAGAACACCCATCTGAGACCAGAAGCCATGCGTGAAACAAAATTCCGTGAAGACAGAACGTAAAGCAAAGTAAAAACAAAAACTAACCTTAGAAGCCAAAGCCTCGGTCGCCGCACAGAGAGAGTCCGTGGTCTTTCGACCCAACTCAGCAATATCGCGAGGAGGAGTGCCCTTAAACAGATGTTCCCTCGCCACCCGAGGATGTGCGAAGACGGAATCATCCGTCCTGATGGCCCAGTTGGGCATGTAGATCGAGGCCTCAAGAGCCGCCCCTTGGCTAGTGTCCGGGACAGTGGAGGTCCCCGTAGTCACAGGGATCGACGGCGGGGCACTACAGACCGGAGGGGTCTTTGACTAGGTTGGTGGCCTTAGGGGAGTCTCCAAGTCAATCGGAATCGGAGATAGAGCTCGGGGCCTCTTTTTAGGCCGCGAGGTCGATATTGTTTGCTTCTCGGATGAAGCCGACCTCCTCTACTCCAAAGCTAACTTCTTGGCATGCTCTCGGGCACGGGTAGCCGCCTCCATCTCTGTTCAAACCATATAAACAAAGGAAGAAAATAGCGTAAGTACAAATCGCAGGATTACGATGCAAATAAAAATAAAGAAAGTGGAAGGTAAACCAAAGCCTTTACCGCTCTCAAGCGAAGGCTCGGGGCACGAAGAACAAAGACCTCGCCGGGCCAGTTTTTCATTGTCATATAGGACTCCGATGTCCAAAGGCGAGGCCACCATAGCGTTCACCATTTCCTGCTCATACAGAAGAAGACCCACCTTTTTGCATTTCCCGATGCTGTCCATACTCCACGCACGAGGTAAGCCGAAGTCCTCGGCAGATTGGATGAAAAAGAAATTCTTCTTCCACCTTTTGATCGATGAAGGGGTCTTCTTCAGCAACCTCCTCATCGACCGAGTACTAAAGACCACCCACCCTGTCTGACTATGCCGGCTGATCAGGAAGTGGGCCTTAAAAATATCCATCATCATTGGTCGGCCCACTTCCAAACAAACGCAGATAAAGACCATGATCAGCCGTACCGAGTTAGGCACCAGCTGACACAGCACTATATCAAAGTACTTGAGAATGGTACAAAAATAAGGGTGAAGGGGAAATCGGAGCCCGGCCTGCGTGTGATGCTCGTACACACAGAGCTCAAACGGGGCTCGGTCTGGGAGGACATCACAGGCCCTTTCTCCCACCTTGGCCAGTCGAAGACCGTACTCGCTCTTAATGTAGTACGTCTTCTTGATTACCTCCAAATCCTCCTCCTTTAGTTGACTAGGGATCTCGTTGGCTGTATAGTTCCACTCCTCCCTCTCCTCTCCAGCCGAGGTCTCCCTAATATCAGTCAACACCCTAAGTGTGTCGTCACCGGACGAGGAGTTTTCTTCATACTCCCTCCTCACCTCCAAAGGAACGTAGGGCACTAGTGCCATGGGGTCTGCCCTTGGCATGCCTGTTACAGGGGTATTCCCCCCGGAAGAGGACGAGGACACCTCTACTTCTTCGGAGCTGCTGCCGCTCGTATCATCTACACTACTCCTACCGTTCTCACTACTACTAGGCTGATTACGCCCAAAGTATAACACGGTTATTGTAGTACGGCTTTGGGGTGTCGATTCCATAGGGAAACAAGTTAAGTACAAAGGAAAATGTGTGAACCTTAAAACGAACGATAAAAGTTAAACTCAAGATTTTTGAGCTTTGATGGTGAAATAATGTAAAGGAAAATTGCGTAAATGTAAATGAAATATAAATGAGAAATAACAAGATTTCGGGAATCCTCCTTAAGTTTGTTCCCTATTTTCACTCTTGATTCAATTGGTTTTATCTCGATTGCAAGTTTCAACTCCCAAACAAGCAATCAGAATATATTCAATCAAGCACATTTACAACTCTTATATAATTGCTACAAATTAATCATTGATTTCGGTTCATGCACACATGACCGATCTTAAAGATTATCAAAAAACGACAATATATCTTTAAAAGACAATATCGCAGTAATGGACAATCAATAAGATAAATCTATCGAAATCAATCACATCCAAGCAACCTCAATGGAGGAGAAGGATGCAATCACCGGATTAAGAGAGTCTAAAAGAAGAAGAATAAAAAGTACATCTATCACATGAACTCAAATCTTCTTACTTAATCAATGAATAATTCATAAACAATATTTAGCAATAAATCCATACAACTGAATCAAGAACAGGAAATAAAGAACAAGAAATCCCTAAAGATTCATCCCTTTCCTTTGTAAAATGATTAGTTGGCCATGGAAATCAAGGTGGAAGAACAATAAGGATGCTCTCCCCTTGATTTGGCCATGGAGTTCAAGGTGGATGAACAATATGGATGTTCTCCCCTTGATTTGCAACCAAAGAAAACTTAGAAATAAAATGGAAGAATGCTGGATTTGGATCCCTTGAATCCTCTCTTTTTTCTCTCTTCAATGCCCAGTTGCACACTCCATAAAGATATATTTATAGAGCATGAGGGGGGTGTTTTGGTCTTAGAGAATGTCATTTGCTCGCCCTAATCCGGTCAAGAGGCGAGTGGGCCGTGCTGTGCGCCTGGGCCTGCTGTGCGTCTGGGCCTGCTGTGCTGGCCTGAACTGTTTCCACTAAAACTGCCATAACTTTCTCTAGAAAAATCCTTTTTACGAACCGTAAAATTCTCCAGAAAATAGATTTCCGGATCTTTCTAAGCATATATGGCTCATCATCTGGTTCTTCCTACGTCAATACAGTTTAATCTGCAAAGATGATTGATCTGTACGGGAAATTCTGGCAATTTAGTGAAACTCCTTCAGCTTATATGCAGAAGTGCACACACTAGTGTGCCTACCCTTAACTTGCTCCAAAGTGATGCACACACTTGTGTGGAGTCTTTTAAATTACTGTAATTTATTAATCCAGCCTTAGTTTAGACTTTAACCATCTTTGAATTATGTTTGGACACGTCTAAACCTTGGACAAAAACGAGCACCGACACCCAAGATCTTTTGGTGCTTTAAACATGGATCGCTTTATTATCTCTTTTGTACTCAAAGCACCTGAAAATGCATCGAATTAAGTCAATGATTTATGAATATCACTTTAGAGTTATCAACATGTAAAAGTGCGATTACGACCGAGATCAACCTAAAATGTTAACAATTAAGTATTGTTTAGATGCATTTTATGACTCTCATCATAGGCCTATCGCGGTATGTATCAAACGAAGAAGACATGATTTAAATATAAAAGAGATGAACTCACCGAAGTCGGAAGGATTAGGACTTGAACTCCTCCTGAATTCCTCATAAACGCCCAGTATTTGTCCAAGAGCGCTCTTCTCCACGATCTCGCAAACGCCGCGATCACCCAAAAAACCCCAGCACCAAAAACTCCCCGCAGCGTTGAGACACAAGACAAAGACTCACGAAAAAGGAAAATTCTCTCTTTGAAGAGACGAGGATGAATACTCTCAAACAAAATCGAGATGAGGCCGAGGGCTCTCACAGAAACTTCTCTCTGAACAAACAATGGATTTTGAAATAAGTACGGAAGAAAGGGAAGCCAAAGCCCCTTATATAAGAAAAATGTCATGGCCAACGAGGACCATTTAATGCAAATGCAGAAACCAAGGGGACTCTTTAAAGTACCAAAGCAACCAACACACTTCCCCAAGGGGCATTACATCCCACGAGGTGGCCGTCGTTTTCCCTAAAACGACTGTTTAAAATTCCAAGGAAATATAACCCGTCATTTACGCAAGGAAGGCCACGTGTTACTCTAGCAGCCGTCTTGGACAAGAAACACTTTCCCGTAGCTCAACTGGTCCTCGGACTCAGGGTGTTCTTGGCCGAGGAGATGGATTGCTCCACAAGTCCTCGACCCATTCTCTTCAAGGTTCGAGGAGATGGATTGCTCCACTTGTCCTCGGACTCAGGGTGTTCTTGGCTGAGGAGATGGATTGCTCCACAAGTCCTCGGCCCATTCTCTTCAAGGTCCGAGGAGATGGATTGCTCCACTTGTCCTCGGACTCAGGGTGTTCTTGGCCGAGGAGATGGATTGCTCCACAAGTCCTGGACCATTCTCTTCAAGGTCCGAGGAGATGGATTGCTCCACTTGTCCTCGGACTCAGGGTGTTCTTGGCCGAGGAGATGGATTGCTCCACAAGTCCTCGGCCCATTCTCTTCAAGGTTCGAGGAGATAGATTGCTCCACTTGTCCTCGGACTTAGGGTGTTCTTGGCCGAGGAGATAGATTGCTCCACAAGTCCTCGGCCCATTCTCTTCAAGGTCCGAGGAGATGGATTGCTCCACTTGTCCTCGGACTCAGGGTGTTCTTGGCCGAGGAGATGGATTGCTCCACAAGTCCTCGGCCTATTCTCTTCAAGCTCCGAGGAGATGGATTGCTCCACTTGTCCTCGGACTCAGGGTGTTCTTGGCCGAGGAGATGGATTGCTCCACTTGTCCTCGGACTCAGGGTGTTCTTGGCCGAGGAGATGGATTGCTCCACAAGTCCTCGGCCCATTCTCTTCAAGGTTCGAGGAGATAGATTGCTCCACTTGTCCTCGGACTTAGGGTGTTCTTGGCCGAGGAGATAGATTGCTCCACAAGTCCTCGGCCCATTCTCTTCAAGGTCCGAGGAGATGGATTGCTCCACTTGTCCTCGGACTCAGGGTGTTCTTGGCCGAGGAGATGGATTGCTCCACAAGTCCTCGGCCTATTCTCTTCAAGCTCCGAGGAGATGGATTGCTCCACTTGTCCTCGGACTCAGGGTGTTCTTGGCAGAGGAGATGGATTGCTCCACAAGTCCTCGGCCCATTCTCTTCAAGGTCTAAGGAGATGGATTGTTCCACTTGTCCTCGGACTCAGGGTGTTCTTGGCCAAGGAGATAGATTGCTCCACAAGTCCTCGGCCCATTCTCTTTAAGGTCCAAGGAGATGGATTGCTCTGCTTGTCCTCTGACTCAGGGTGTTCTTGGCCGAGGAGATGGATTGCTCCACAAGTCCTCGGCCCATTCTCTTCAAGGTCCGAGGAGATGGATTGCTCCCCTTGTCCTCGGACTCAGGGTGTTCTTGGCCGAGGAGATAGATTGCTCCACAAGTCCTCAGCCCATTCTCTTCAAGGTCCGAGGAGATGGATTGCTCCACAAGTTCTCGGCCCATTCTCTTCAAGGTCCGAGGAGATGGATTGTTCCCCAAGTCCTCGGCCCATTCTCTTTTGCCTTAGAGAACATCTTCGATCCCGACATCATGTCTCCACATATGAACAAATGCCAACCCAGTTATACTACTTCCTTAACCACAGTGTTGCACTTAAGGAAGTGGGGGGCCTCTGATACTGTCAAAAAATACCCCTTCTATAACGACCCATCCTAGGTTGGCCACCCCTGGACGGTGTCATCACATTTTGAAAATCCAAGCACGACACATATATGCAACAATAAATATAATACTACCAGATTTTTTTTTTTCCTTTAACAGGAGAGGTAAACAAATCTGATATTCACTTAAACATAAAATACATAAATGCATGAATATTTACAATAAAATTTTTACAAGTCTTTAACTCGATTGTCTGAGAATATCGACACGTACTTGGCTTATAGAAAAAGATCTCGTTTGATTCTCAACCCACCAGACTATTTATCTTGACTGCTACCTGAAATTATTGAACAGTGAGGAGAGAGCTTCACAAGCTCAGTGAATTAAATTTACTGAAAGTATTCCAAATTCTATCAATAATCCTTTAATATTAAAATTTATTTTTCATATAACCTGATGACAACTTTCTACTATCAATCTCTTCTTCTCAATCATTGGTTCACCTTAAGACTATCAATTATTTCCTAATTACCTCGTAATGAGATTCATATCAAAAAGTCCATCATTTAGATAAGTCTTATCACTGTCTTTTTATATGAAACTCAACCTTCTATAATTAAATTCACAAAAAGTATCACATCTCAGCATCTCGAAAATCTCATCATTATAGTTGTCTCTTTTTATGAGACTCAACCATCTATAATTTAATTCTCAATTAATATACCACAACTCAGCATCTCACACATCTCATCATTATAACTGTCTCTTTTTATGAGACCCATCCATCTATAATTTAATTCACAATTGATATACCACAACTCAGCATTTCAAATAATGCAATGATAATTAAAACAGATGCAGATGCATGAATGATTATGATGGGAACGTCTTCCCACCTGTCGACAGGTTATTATTATCTTAGACCGGCTGCCCTCCCGGTTTTTTTATTCTCATCAAACCGGCTGCCTTCCTGGTTAATTCCAGCATATACTGGCTGTCACGGTTTTCACTTTTCATCCCAGCATATACCGGCTGTCACGGTTTTCACTTTTCATCCCAGCATATACCGGCTGTCACGGTTTTTATTTTTCATCCCAGCATATACCAGCTGTCACGGTTATTTCATTAGACCGGCTGCCTTCCCGGTTCTTTCGGTTATATTATTTAATGCATATGTGCATGAACAATGATATGAAACAGTAATATAAACAGAAATATAAAAACAATATAAAGATTCCAACCACTTAATTTGACTATCTTAATTATCCACAAATTTTATCTAACAAAGTTTCTTTAAAATTTAACATCCAATCATCCAGATTTTTATCAAATTATAAAATTTCCACAAGATTCTTCTCCCCCTAAATCACATCAAATAATCCATTAAAGTCTGACCAGATCCACTAAATTTCATCTTAAATTGTCCATCCGAATTGTCAAATTCCACTAAAATTCATCTTAAATCATCCATAAAAATTTAGTAAGATCCACTAAAATTCATCTCGTCCTAATTCGTGTTAAAACATCGGTATATCTCATCAATAATTTATTAATTGCTTTTTATCCTCAAATAAACTTATAATTTTCAAAAATATTACTTCTCACCGAGAAATATTTTTACAAGACCAAATTTTCTATCATTCCCATAAATCACTTTTTCATCGATCACCCAAGCATACTTAAATAATTAAACTTAATATTGTCACGAAATAATTGATTTTTCATTTAGACTACTAAGAGTAAATCAAACTCACCACGTAGCACTTTAAAGCTACTCGTGGGCCACCTCTTTGCCTTTCCCGATCTTTCTCGAATTTTCTCCCGATTATTGACTACCAACACCTGACATAATATTGGAATTTAAATTTCTTATTATTTCTTCTTTTCTCCATAAACTACACAGTTTGAAAATTTTCTATTTTAACCTCCTGAAACTTTCATAAATGATAAAATAACATTACTTTATTACCTTCTGCTATTTTGATAGTTTCCCGAAATATTTTCGAAAATACTCTCAAAATCTTGTTCCTTCCACCTTTCTTTAAATTCCCAAGTGTTTTAAGAACACAGATGAAATATTTGGAACTAATCAAAAATTCTTTCGCGTTCCCTTCATAAACCTCTCGTACACATTATATAGGAGAGCTTGGCTGCAAATTTCAGCAGCTCCCTCCTTCAATAGTCTCCATGAGATACCAAACAAACATAATGATAAAAAAAAAAAACATCATCATTATGTTTTGTTCTCCACTTCCCATTAAACAACAAAAACCAATATATCAATTATCCTACTTAGAATTGTTCTCTCGGTGGCAGTAGGTATGCTGCCCCGAGTTACTGATCCAAGTTGACTTTTTTTTTTTTTAACTTTTCAACCTTGGTCTCCAGAAATCTTCATTCAGCCATTCAGGGATTTAACTCTTTGTCATATTGATAAAAATATACACTTACCCAACTTTTTAAAATACGGATATTACAATTCTACCCACCTTAAAAAAATTTCGTCCCCGAAATTTCCTTGTTGAAATCAAGTAAAGAGTTGGGGATAATCCTTCCTCATTATTGCTTCATGTTCCCACGTGACTTCTTCAACATCTTTATTGCGCCATAATACTTGAATCAAAGGAATAACTTTATTGCGTAAGACTTACTCTTTTCTGTCTAGGATTCTGACTGGGGCTAGCATAATAGTCAAGTCCTTCTGAATTTCTATCGCTTGATTCGTGATATCATGGGACTCATCGTGCAAGTACTTCCTCAGTAGTGACACATGAAAAACATTATGTAATTGCCTTAATTCCATAGGCAAATTCAAATGATATGCTACGGGTCCAATTCTTTCGATCACCTCATAGGGCCCCATAAATCTCGGGCTCAACTTTCCCTTCTTCTTAAATCTCAACACTCCCTTCCATGGAGATATCTTCAAGAATACCCAATCACCAACTTGGAATTCAAGAGGTCGTCTTCTTTTGTCAGCATATCATTTCTGTCTGCTCTGAGCTGCTCTGAGATTCTCCCTAACCAGTTTGATTCTTTCAGTAGTCAAGTCTATCATTTCTGGGCCATATATCTTTCTCTCTCCAACTTCTTCCCAGAATACTGGAGTTCTACACCTCCTTCCATACAAAGCTTCGAAGGGTGCCATCCCAATACTAGTTTGATACTGATTATTGTATGCAAACTCTATCAAAGGCAAGTAAGCATCCCAGCTTACTGAGAAGCTCAATACACTTGCCCTCAGCATATCTTCTAGTATTCTGATGATTCTCTCTGTCTGTCCATCTGTTTGTGGGTGAAAAGCTGTACTAAACTGTAATTGCGTACCCATAGCTTCTTGAAAACCCCTCCAAAATCTAGAAGTAAATCTAGAATCTCTATCAGACACAATAGTCAATGGCACTCCATGTAATTTCACTATCTCTGCCACATACAACTCAGCCAACTTTTTTGGACTCCAGGTAGTTTTAATAGGAAGAAAATGTGAAGATTTAGAAAGTCTATCCACTATAACCCACACAGCATCATGCCCTCTCTGGGTACGGGGAAAACCAGAGACAAAATCCATATTTACATTTTCCCATGGCCACTCAAGTATCGGAAGAGGTTGTAATAAACCTGCTGGATGCCTATTCTCAGATTTTACCTGTTGACAAGTCAAACATCTAGCAATGTATTCTGCTACATCCCTCTTCATCCCTGACCACCAATAATTCTGTTTTAGCCCCCTGTACATCTTATTATTTCCCGGGTGCATGGAATATATCGAATCATGAGCCTCCTTTAGTATTTTTTTCTGATCTCTTCATCATTGGGAACACAAATTCTTTGTCCCGATACTACCATACCATCTTCTCTGATTCTAAACTCGGTTGGCTTCCCGCTCAACACCTCCTGCCTGATTTTCTCTATTCTCTCATCTTTACTCTGTAGCTGTAATAAACGATCAATAATAGGAGATTGAACTACCATATTTGCCATTAATGCTCCTTTATCAATGACACTCAATTGCATCCTCATTCCTCTTAATTCTATCATCAGGCTAGTATCATGACTCCCAAAAGCAGTTAATTTCCCTGTAGCTTTTCTACTCAATGCATCTGCTACTACATTAGCTTTTCCTGGATGATAATGAATTGTACAATCATAATCACAAATTAATTCCATCTATCTCCTCTGCCTTAAATTCAACTCTTTCTGGGTTGGTAAATGCGTCAAACTTTTATGATCAGTAAAAATTTCACACTTGGCTCCATATAAATGGTGTCTCCAAATCTTCAAAGCAAAGACTATGGCAGCCAATTCTAAATCATGGGTCGGGTAATTTCTCTCATGGTTCTTCAGTTGCCTAGATGCATAAGCTATAACTTTCCCATGTTGCATCAACACACATCCCAACCCCTTATGCGACGCATCACTATAGACCATAAATCCTTCATCACCAGATGGAAGCACTAATACTGGGGCAGTAGTCAGTTTTTCTTTCAACAGTTGAAAACTTCTCTCACACTCCTCTGACCACTTAAACTTTTCATCTTTCCTAGTCAATTTAGTCAAAGGTCTAGCAATCATAGAAAAATTTTGAATAAATCTCCTATAATAACCAGCCAATCCCAAAAAGCTTCTAATTTCAGTTACATTTGTGGGTCTCTCCCAAGTCAACACTGCTTCTACTTTTTGTGGGTCAACTGCTATTCCCTTTCCCGACACAACATGCCCCAAGAAGGATATTTCATTCAACCAAAATTCACATTTAGAGAATTTCGCATATAATTTCTCCTTCCTCAGAATCTCCAACACTATCTCTAAATGTCGCATATGCTCCTCTTCATTCTTAGAATATACTAAAATATCATCAATAAACACAATTACAAATCTGTCCAAGAATGGTTTAAACACCTGGTTCATAAGATCCATAAATGCCGCAGGAGCATTGGTCAACCCAAAAGGCATCACTAAGAACTCATAATGACCATAGTGTGTCCTAAAAGCAGTTTTAGGCACGTTCCCTTCTTTTATCCTCAATTGATGATATCCCGACCTTAGGTCTATCTTAGAGAACACTCTAGCTCCCTATAATTGTTCGAATAGGTCATCTATCCTGGGTAAAGGATATCTATTTTTGATTGTGATCTTATTTAATTGTCTATCATCAATACACAGCCTCAATGTCCCATCCTTCTTCTTGACAAATAACACAGGGGCTCCCCAGGGTGATGTACTAGGTTGGATAAACTGTTTATCTAGCAACTCCTGAAGCTGAACTGTCAACTCTCTCAATTCAGCAGGTGTCATTCTATAGGGTGCTATGGATATGGGTGCTGATCCTGGAATCACTTCAATAGAAAATTCGACCTCCCTATTGGAAGGCAATCCAGACAACTCCTCAGGAAATACATCAAAAAAATCTTTTACCACAGAGATTTCTTCTAACTATCTACCTTCTTTGCTAGAATCCACCATATATGCTAAATACCCCTCACAACCCTTCCTCAACCATTTACTAGCAGTTAAGGCAGAAATCAGACAATTAACAAGTATTTTACGTTCTCCCTGAAAATTAAACTCCTCCTGCCCGGGTATCCTGAACACCACATTTTTCTTAAAACAATCTACCCATGCATGACATGCAGATAGCCAATTCATCCCTAGAATCACATCAAAATCTGTCATATCTAAAGGCAATAAATCAATCTCAAATTCTCGGTCAGCAATATTAATCACACAACTTTGATAAATTGTTCTGATAATAACCCTATCTCCAGTAGGAACCTCAACAATAATAGCATGCATCAAAGGACTAGCACTGACATCAATAGACTTCATATAACTACTAGATGCAAAAGAATGGGTTGCACCAGGATCAATCAATAATCTAGCAGCCCTACCAAGGATAGATATCATACTCATAACAACATCAGGAGTGGCTTGTGCATCCTGCTGGGTCAATGCATAGACTCTGCCATCTCTAGAATAAATCTGACTGCCACGTCCTCGCTCTGCTACAGATCCTCGACCTTTGCCCCGAACACTTCCTGATCCGCTGCCTCTCTCCATCGGTCTTCTTCCGACACTTCCAATGCTTGCTTCAACTGACTTCCCCGCTGGATAATCTGCAGCAACATGTCCTCCCTCACCACATACAAAGCATATCTGTGTAGGGCAGTTCCGAGATAAATGCCCAATCTGATTACATTTAAAGCAAACCCTTGACTCCCGATCATAAATCAGATTTCCACTTCCCCTTGGTGGCATATTCATTCCTCTACCATAACTCCCAATCCCCATAGCCTGTCTCCCAAATCGAGGGGTCCCACTGGTATTACTCTGAGCTACTGAAGTAACAAATCTTGCTTGCCTCTGAGTCTGCCCTACCGTTCCTTGTGACAAAGAACGCCCCCTCTGGGGTGGTCTCCCACCCTGTACAGCCATACTGCTACCACCTCTAGATCCCTCAAATCTAGTTCTCTTCAACCAATCCCTCCTACCTTTAAACTCTATTAAATCACTCTCAATCTGCAATGCTTTATCTACCAGTACAGCATAATTTCCTATGCCTATGTAAGAGAGTTTAAAACGAATTTCATAGTGTAATCCGTCTAAAAATCTCTTGCATTTTCTTTCCTCCGTATTCATGAACTCGGGTACAAATCTTGACAGGGCTACAAATTTACTATCATATTCGACCACCGATAAATTTCTCTGTTTTAGGTGGATAAATTCTCTTTCTTGTTGTGCCCGAAAAGAATTTGGGAAATACTTTGCAAAGAATTCATCCTTAAATTTATTCCAAGTCAAAGGTTGATCTATTCGTGTACTCATTCTGGGCAAAATATCCTTCCACCATTGAGAAGCCTCACCCTCCAGCATAAACGAAGCAAAGGCAACCTTCTGTTTATCAGACACCGTTAAGACCTCAAAATATTTCTCCACATGCTCAATCTACTGTTCAGCTTCCACCGGATTTACAGATCCTTTAAATGACTGAGGTTTAAACTTAAGAAACCTCACAAAACAATCCCCTTGCATTTCATTTACAAATACCCCTCCATCAGGAACCTCTTGCCTCACTACCTCTGGTTCTCTTCCATTCCTTTCCTCTAATATTCTTTGCAAATTAGCAGCCCGTTCTTCGGCTGCATTTATTCTCTCTAAAGCATGGTTAAGAGCATCTTGCAATTCATCATTTCTACTTTTAGATACTTCCCCAGCTCTACTCGTACCAGCTGTACTATCACCATGTTCCCTTGCGGGAACCACCGACTCGACTTCTTCCTCTACTTCAGTCCTCCTAAAAATTGGGGGTCTACCACGTACCCTCTGATTTTGAACTCTACCTCTAGTTCTCGCACGACCACGTGTCATCCTCAGACTCTGCATTTAAGAATATTATTTATTTAGATCTTCCACTTTTTAGGTTCTCATGCAGTCTACAGAATCTTAAAACCTAATGCTCTGATACCAAAATTGTAACGACCCATCCCAGGTTGGCCACCCCTGGACGGTGTCATCACATTTTGAAAATCCAAGCACGACACATATATGCAACAATAAATATAATACTACCAGATTTTTTTGTTTTTTCCTTTAACAGGAGAGGTAAACAAATCTGATATTCACTTAAACATAAAATACATAAATGCATGAATATTTACAATAAAATTTTTACAAGTCTTTAACTCGATTGTCTGAGGATATTGACACGTACTTGGCTTATAGAAAAAGATCTTGTCTGATTCTCAACCCACCAGACTATTTATCTTGACTGCTACCTGAAATTATTGAACAGTGAAGAGTGAGCTTCACAAGCTCAGCGAATTAAATTTACTGAAAGTATTCCAAATTCTATCAATAATCCTTTAATATTAAAATTTATTTTTCATATAACCTGATGACAACTTTCTACTATCAATCTCTTCTTCTCAATCATTGGTTCACCTTAAGACTATCAATTATTTCCTAATTACCTCGTAATGAGGTTCATATCAAAAAGTCCATCATTTAGATAAGTCTTATCACTGTCTTTTTATATGAAACTCAACCTTCTATAATTAAATTCACAAAAAGTATCACATCTCAGCATCTCGAAAATCTCATCATTATAGCTGTCTCTTTTTATGAGACTCAACCATCTATAATTTAATTTTTAATTAATATACCACAACTCAGCATCTCACACATCTCATCATTATAACTGTCTCTTTTTATGAGACCCAGCCATCTATAATTTAATTCACAATTAATATACCACAACTCAGCATTTCAAATAATGCAATGATAATTAAAACAGATGCAGATGCATGAATGATTATGATGGGAACGTCTTCCCACCTGTCGACAGGTTATTATTATCTTAGACCGGCTGCCCTCCCGGTTCTTTTATTCTCATCAGACCGGCTGCCTTCCCAGTTAATTCCAGCATATACCGGCTGTCACGGTTTTCACTTTTCATCCCAGCATATACCGGCTGTCACGGTTTTCACTTTTCATCCCAGCATATACCGGCTGTCACGGTTTTTATTTTTCATCCCAGCATATACCAGCTGTCACGGTTATTTCATTAGACCGGCTGCCTTCCCGGTTCTTTCAGTTATATTATTTAATGCATATGTGCATGAACAATGATATGAAACAGTAATATAAACAGAAATATAAAAACAATATAAAGATTCCAACCACTTAATTTGACTATCCTAATTATCCACAAATTTTATCTAACAAAGTTTCTTTAAAATTTAACATCCAATCATCCAGATTTTTATCAAATTATAAAATTTCCACAAGATTCTTCTCCCCCTAAATCACATCAAATAATCCATTAAAGTCTGACCAGATCCACTAAATTTCATCTTAAATTGTCCATCCGAATTGTCAAATTCCACTAAAATTCATCTTAAATCATCCATAAAAATTTAGCAAGATCCACTAAAATTCATCTCGTCCTAATTCGTGTTAAAACATCGGTATGTCTCATCAATAATTTATTAATTGCTTTTTATCCTCAAATAAACTTATAATTTTAAAAAATATTACTTCTCACCGAGAAATATTTCTACAAGACCAAATTTTCTATCATTCCCACAAATCACTTTTTCATCGATCACCCAAGCATACTTAAATAATTAAACTTAATATTGTCACGAAATAATTGATTTTTCATTTAAACTACTAAGAGTAAATCCAACTCACCACGTAGCACTTTAAAGCTACTCGTGGGCCACCTCTTTGCCTTTCCCGATCTTCCTCGAATTTTCTCCCGATTGTTGACTACCAACACCTGACATAATATTGGAATTTAAATTTCTTATTATTTCTTCTTTTCTCCATAAACTACACAGTTTGAAAATTTTCTATTTTAACCTCCTGAAACTTTCATAAATGATAAAATAACGTTACCTTATTACCTTCTGCTATTTTGATAACTTCCCGAAATATTTTCGAAAATACTCTCAAAATCTTGTTCCTTCCACATTTCTTTAAATTCCCAAGTGTTTTAAGAACACAGATGAAATATTTGGAACTAATCAAAAAATTTTTCGCGTTCCCTTCATAAACCTCTCGTACACATTATATAGGAGAGCTTGGCTGCAAATTTCAGCAGCTCCCTCCTTCAATAGTCTCCATGAGATACCAAACAAACATAATGATAAAAAAAAAACATCATCATTATGTTTTGTTCTCCACTTCCCATTAAACAACAAAAACCAATATATCAATTATCCCACTTAGAATTGTTCTCTCGGTGGCAGTAGGTATGCTGCCCCGAGTTACTGTTCCAAGTTGACTTTTTTTTTTTTTTTTTTTTTTTTACTTTTCAACCTTGGTCTCCAGAAATCTTCATTCAGCCATTCAGGGATTTAACTCTTTGTCATATTGATAAAAATATACACTTACCCAACTTTTTAAAATACGGATATTACACCTTCAATAAGAAGACGACGCGTGGATCCACTTGACAGCAGGTCACAAGAAGACACATGGACGATCCAAGACCGGGCAGCTCAGCCTCCAGGCCATAACCGCCCTACAGGACCGCTCGGTCTCCACGTCACCACCGCCTTCCATGCCATCATTGCCCAACCAAGTTGGGTGTCAGGTCGACAAACTACTCCAGACATGTAAACGGTTTCTGATCAAGCCAGCAAGGCAAAAACCCTAGCG
Organism: Bretschneidera sinensis; assembly: GCA_023935145.1. Classification (NCBI taxonomy): domain Eukaryota; kingdom Viridiplantae; phylum Streptophyta; class Magnoliopsida; order Brassicales; family Akaniaceae; genus Bretschneidera; species Bretschneidera sinensis. The sequence continues at coordinate 153,220,388 of CM043697.1, forward strand.
AACGGCCCCCAGCCACCTAGCTGGGTCTCATAGGCATCATTACCCAATCCAGTTGGGGCATCGTATCGCAGCTGTCCTAGGCCCACTACCGCCTCTGAAACTCTATAAAAAGGACTTGGTAAGCATTCAAAAGGGGAGGAGAGGATTCTTTTTCAGTTTTTCATATATACATCTGAGTTTACCCTAACTTAAGCATCGGAGCATCCTCGGAGGCACCCCCTCCGTCGACCCCATAGCCACTCTCTCTTTTCCTATACAGGTACCTCTGCAGTCCGACCTCCAGCTCAGCAACACACATATTTGGCATCAACACCTCATAAAGAAGATCAGACTTCCAACAGAAGTGTATGAACAAAATTAAAAGGGGAAAATATTGAAGTCAATGCTCTACTAAGGAACTTTCAAATAAAATGTCTAGAATATCCAAGGAGAGAACTGACAGGGGAAGTGTACGGCACCATCATTTGTGATGACCAATTTTAATCAAGAATGATGGGCCCTTAAAGCATACATATGTTCACACGTATTCACGTGAAACAAACATGGGCGAGAAATAACAGAAGTTGAAACCCACAAATGTTAGGACGATAGTAGTTTTTTATACAGTGTTTGAAGGCTGCTTTTTAAAATGATAATTAAAAATGGTTTTTTTTAATATTTTTTGAAAACAAATATATTTGGATAACTGTAATTTGAAAACTGTTTTCAAAACAAAAAATAGTAAAATGTTGTTTAGATAATCTTATTTTGAAAACTGTTTTGATACATCTTGTAATTATTTTTAGTTTTGAGTTTAAATTTAAAATCTATATTAATTTTATTTCTCATATTTTCTGAATACTTAAAAATAAATTATTTTATTTTATTTTCAAAATTTTAAATTTTTTATATATCATGGAGGAATAATGAAACAGAGAAGTGAACATTGATTTTAGAATTATTTCTCGAAAATTATGTCAGAAAACACTAATTTGTGATTGTCAGAAAACAGTTTTTGAAAACTAGTTTTTTTTAAAAAAAATTTAGAAAATTACTTTTGAAAACCGTTTGCCAAATATGAAAATGAGTTTTTAAAAACTGATTTTAGTTTTTGAAAATTGAAAACAGTTTTCGAAATTCCCATCCAAACATGCCCTAAGATTTTGGTTCAATTCTCGTGAAAAAGATTTTCAATTGGTTGTACAAGTAGTAATAATCTACTATGATATTGTTATTCTTTTCCAGAGAAATATCCTTAATATAAAATGTTCCAGAGAAAGTTTAGGTTCCAAAGAAAATTTGAGGTGCACTTATAATTTCAATACACATTGTAAACCACATGAGTTTACTATGATGAAAGTTTTGAGTATATTAGGGTTTTGAGTTGTCAAGTAGAGAATGCACTTATAACTATAAATAAGTTAAAAACTTTTGTTCTATTAAGACTTTGGAATGAGAGTTTGATATCTTTGCTATTCTTAAAGTTATAGTTAAAAATTAATAAAACAGTGGATTTGTTAATGGAGATGGATAAAAAGTTTGACGAATCATATTAATTATTGATATTATTATTATTATTTTATTTAATTTAATAATTGTGTTTTTTTATTTAAAATTATGAAAAAACCCAAGGGTTAAAAAAAAATTGTGATAGATCGATTATGTTACCCAGGCTTGTACTTGGGAGACCGAGAAGCAAGTTTGTTGAAGAACTGCATCAATTGAACTGCGTTTTCCTTCTCATAGCGCAAAGGATACAACATCACCAAGCGTAGACGGTCAATGTCAGACACTCTCATTATTTAAAAGATTTGTCACTGCTTGAAAAGAAGCATGTAATGAGAGGTCATGTATTGGCAATTGCACCAAATTTGTTCTCCAAGTTTCATTTCATACTGTAACCAAGATTTCACTTTGTCACTATCTCTGACTTGAGATTTGTCACTTTGCCCTCGTCACCATTTCTAAAGAAATGAAGAAACTTGGAGAAGTATAGACTCGCTAAGCAAGCAGTGACGGTCTAATCCGATAGTCCGTGGTTCACGCTAAATATTAAAGGGAAAAGAGAAAATTAATTAAGAATGGAAGGGAGAGTAATACTTAGAGGATGGGCTTTTAATTTGTATCATTTTTTATTTGTTAGTTGTCTGTTAAAATAAAAATATGAGTATAAAAAATAATTCGTTAAGAAATAAATATTTTTAATCAGTACTTATTGATTCGTTATTTATATGATTCGGTTAGTATTTAAATCGGGTTATTTTTTTGTTTAAATAAAAGAAATTATCAATATCCGTTTTTAACCTTTTATTTGTCCATTAAAACACAAGTTTATGAATATGAAAAATAAAATACGTTAAGAAACGATCATTTTTAATTCGTACCATTTGATTCACTACTTGCAAGACTTAATTTATACCCGGTTCAATCCACCCGTTTTTCACTTATAAGTAATACAAAAGCATCCGGAAGCGATAATGTTTTTTTTTTTGAAATCGAGTGTTGGTTTTGTAAAAATCATTTAATAATTTCATAAAAAAATCGAATGATAAAACCGAAGGATCAAAAAAAAAAGTAATTTCATTTTGCACCAGTGTTATACATTTTCATTGACTAGTGAAAAAAAAATATATTTTACCATTTATCTTTACCTATATAGTATATATTAAAGGGAAAATCTTAATCACCATTTTAAAAACATAATCCGAATGTGTATGGAAACAGAGCGTTTCAAAAATGTTCTGAGGTGTTGAAAAAAATACATTGATTCTTGAAAGCGTATGTCTTTTTTCCCTTTCAAATTTACTTTTTATTGAGATTCTGAAAGACAAGCTTTTTTGTTGGGAAGTATACATTTCTCGTTTTGAGGTATTATAATTAAAGTTAAATATAAATACGTCTCTGATAATAATTTAATTAAGTCATAATTTTTTTTAAAAATTTAACATAAATTAAAAAAAACGTAAAAACCCTTCCATAACAGAAAACTCATCATCTCTACGAAGAAGCTCTGACTATTACCTAGTTGAATCGCCTATTATGTCAATTAAATCTTTTGAAAGGAATGTCCTTTTTAAAAATCAAACAAAGTAATAATTAGTATCAAATCTGTACTGCTGTTACAAAGAACACAATTTGTACAATTTTTAGATAAGATAGGGCGAGTCTTAAAATTACCATTAATGGGATGTTGAGGGGGTGGGTGGGTGGCTTTTCCGGTGTGCTGAAAGTGTATTCTTTGCTTAGGGCTTTCATATCTAGTAGCCGATTTTTGTTTGCTTCTCATTTAGGCCCAAGTAAAATGATTTCATTATGTTGCATTGGCACAGATCCATCGAGTTTTTACAGCAGTGATATTCACGCAAAAAGTTTTGAAATTCGGTTGATAATTTGGAAAAACTTTATTAATAATGAACAAAACTTAATTTAATTTTAAATCATTTAAGTGTGTCTTTAGCTATTTCACGTCTCTTTCTGAGAGAGATTCACGTCTGTGCAACATAACCAGGACTCCTCAATAAGAAATAATCTCCAACAAGACTACAAGAAAAACAGAGAAAAACGCAAACGCCAAAGGGGCCTAAAAGACATGATTTTGTTACAATCAGCTTTGCAAGCCATAGGCACAACCTTAGGAAGAGAACACATTGCAGTGAATGTCACATTGGAAGCATGAGAATGAGCATAGTCAGCAACACGCAACATGCAACCTAACACAAAAAGAAAGAAATTGACTTGGCACGTGATTCTATTGGCCTTAACACAACCCCAAAAAAGAGAACACCATCATTTTATATGTGAAACATAATCCCAAAACAGAGCAGTCATTTTATCTATGGCGTCGTCTCAAGGCAAACTAATAACCATACCAAAAAACTTACAGATTTGTAATAACTCCTATACATATGAAAACTAATAAATACGCAAAAAGTTAAAAAAAAAACAGAGAGCGACACATGTTGAACAAAAAGACTACCCTTTAAAATCGGGCAAGAGATCTCTGGCCTTCTCAAGCTCAGCCTCGCCTTCCGCGCGGCGCCCATAAATCACTTCCATCTCTTCCGCTACCGTCTGTAATTGCTACTGTTGTGGACCCAGCCTTTCTTTCTCAACAAGTAAATATTCCAAAAACCTTGTTACACTTTCCGATTCTTCCTGTAAACCCACTATCCGCGCTTCCTTTTGACGCAAAAGCTCCCTAGTATCTGCGACTTCTTGATTTGCACACAAAAGCTTCCATCGTGTCTTCGCCAACCCATCAGCCGTCACCCTCTCCTTAACGCAAAGCTCTTGATACCGCTTCAGTTTCTGCCGCGAAGCGTCCTTCTTCGCGATCTCTTCTCTCACTGAAGCAAGCTCCAACTGCGCCTTCAGCATTTCCCTCACTGCGTTGTACAAGAAGGTGTAATCCACGCGCGACAAATACAAAAACATAAACACCTTGTTCACAACTCTAATTATGGAACCAATCACATCGAATTCCTCATCAGAGTGATTCCCTTCAAACAATGATTTCAGGACACATATCGCCAAGTTGATTGCCGCTTCGTTGCCTCCTTGGGATGATTCGCATTTAGGAGGTTTCTTGAGCAGTGTGAGTGGGTCGATCTCCGAATATGGGATTTCGATGGGATCTATGGGTCCCATTGGTGGAGACAGCAGCGTCGTTTGGTGGATGTGTTGTTGGTATGGTGGTAGCGTTTGAGGTATTTGGTTGTATTGTCTGGCTTTTCTTTGGTAATGGGCTTTCTTGGAACGAGGTGGTGAATAGTATAGTTCGTCTAGGGGGCGGGTTTTTGAACTCCGTTTAGCCATTGATTCTCACTCTTCCGTGAAGACTTAAGGTTTTTCTTCTTTGATTCAAGTTTCAGTAGTTAGTGGTAGCCATGAGTGGAGTTTTAGAAAGAGTTCAGAAATTTATAGGCGTGAGAAAATTATCTTTATTCATTTTATATAAAATGTAACGTAGATTCTTAAATCCCAAGATTTGTTTGTTAAAGGATGAAATTAAAACTAATTTATTCAATTTGTTTCCTTGCCTAACTGATCTGTCATCAAGAAATATCACTGAGAAAGATAAGATCATCTTCTACTCCTAGAAAAGAACAATGATTTGATAAGGATTGTAATTGACACCCATATCGCAGCTGCAGCTACCCACTTAGGTTACTCTCTCTAAACTCTGAAGTCAATAAAACTCCCACTGCTAGCTGCAATGCCTAGTCCAACCATCATTACAGCTACTGCTACAGTGCTACCAAGAAACCAATTTGTGTAATTTTTAGATAAGATAGGGCGAGTCTTAAAATTGCCAACAATGGATTGTGGAGGGGGTAGGTGGGGTGGCTTTTCTTTTGTACTCAACGTGGAATCTTTGCTTAGGGCTTTCATATCTTTTACTAGTAGCCGATTTTTGTTTGCTTGTCTCATTTTGGCCCTAGTAAATAAAATGATTTCATTATGGAGGGTTGACACCGATGGTTCATTTTATTCATCTCAGTGTTGTTAAATGTCTTTAGAAGTTGTCCGGAATCCATCCCTTCTTCTATAAGAAAAAACCCCACTTCTTATAACGAAAGATTTGATAGACCCTATTAATTTATTAAATCAAAAAGAAATATTTCAAAGAAAAGAGAACATAAAACTAACACTCCTAACTAAGAAATAATCTCCATTGAAAAATATTCATGGAAAAAATTTGTTTTAAGATCGGATGTAAAATATCTCAAAATTTTTCTTAATTATATTAATTTTTGAATTTTATGTGACTTTTTAAATAAAATTCTTTTAAAAAAATCTTTAACTGTTTATATCATTAGATTTAAATCAATTTTTGCATACCGTCATCATTACACATCCCAATCTCTCAATCCGTATTAACAGGTAAAATTTAAAATATTAATTTTAAAATCAAATTAACAAAAAAAAATTTTGCGTAGAATAATCAGATGAAAGATGCCTCCCTTTGCGTTTCCCATGATATAAAAAAATCCAATGCAATTCCCACCATTACTGAGCAACGTATTAAAGAAACTTAAATCATAAGTATCATGTTACACACAAATTTTCACTAATGAAATTTAAATTTAAATTGAAGTTACAGTAATAAAAGAAAGTAAAATTTTATTTATAACTGTTTTATGATAACATTTATTCTTTGACAATCAAAAGGAAAATAGAGAACAAATGTTCCAGTTTAATTAAAATTGTAATGAAATATTTATTCATTCCGTAGTAATCATAACATTATTTGGTAGTTTAAAATGATTATATTGGGTATTATATTGTAAAGCTCGTTACACTAAAATATTATAACGAGGTTATTACATTACAATTTTTATTCATATTAGATTCAAAGATAATTAAATATTATCTTTAAATATAATAACATTATAATATAATAATATACTATTAACAATAAATAAATATCAATATATTATTAAAAACTAAAATAATTAAATATTAAAAAACATAATTAAATATTAATATAATATTATACTAAATATAATAAAACAAAAAGGTAATATCAATATAGTAAATAACATAAATTAATAAAAATAAAAATATTTTATTAGTAATAAGTAATAAATATAAAATGTAATATTAAAAAAAATTTCATAAAAAAAATTAATTAATTAATAAATATTCAAAAAAATCATAAAATATTAATATAATACCATATAAAAATCATAAAATAAAATAATATTGTTATAATAAATAATATATATAGTAATATCTGATTAATAATTTATAAAAATAGAATATAATTAACTATTAATATAATACTAAATATTTACAAATAATATAATATTATTATAGAAAATATATAATAAATGAATACTAATGCTAATATAATAAACTAATATAAGATATTTATATAATTTATTTATTTTGATATAAAAAAATATGTTAATATAAAAAAATTAATTATATATATATATATATATATTTTTTTTTTATCTTTAAACATATTTTAATCATTCTGATTTCATTTCATTCCAATGGTATAAATAAATTAAAGATTTTAACTTTGATTATATTACGACATCAATTTCATTACGGTTTTGATTCCATCATTACAACCAAACGAGACAAAAGAGATTTTAACCTAAAGAAAATATATTAACCAGAATTAGAAGTAATCCCCACCAATGTCTCCGTCGTTTCAACTCCATAATTAAGAGAAATTTCTTATTGGCATCATATCATAGAACCATCTCATTATTAAATAACATAAAAAATAATACATTTTTATTTTTTACCTAACGTTGAAAAATGCTTTAGGCAATGTTATTCTCTGTAGACAAAATTCACCATAATTAGAGACAACGTCATAGCTTACTGAGTCATTGATAAAAGCTAAATAAGAAAAATTGATCGAAGTATAAATACAAAATTAAATAAGTCCAATTCATGAAGCGTTTGAAATTTCCACGAAGAAATGGAAATAGGTCTGAATGCTCTCACTGCTGTTCAACTCCAAAAGATCATGGTAGTAAAAACTACATGAATGTAGTTCACAAAAAAAGAAAGGCATTTTCATACAAGAAACTACAATTCTTTCTTTTTCCTGGTAAGTGGTACAAATTGTTTGAACTTAAAAGTAAATATTAAGCTCAATAGGCAAAAAATGGTACAGAGGTGTACATTGAGTTTCTATATGATAACTGGGGAAAAAGAGGAAGGGTAATCTCATCCTTCCCCATGAATTTAAAGGGTTTTAAGCCTCAAAACTCTATTAGCCTATTACTCCTGTGTAACTTGATATATATCGGTCTGTCTTATGCAGGCAGCTACAATGGTCTGGTTTAGTGATACTCTTCATCAAGCTACAGCTGCAATTTCAGATAAGATTTCACCACTGCCAATCACAGCACTAAAAAATCCTGTATAACGCCAAAACACTTACTTACATGGCTTAACAAATGTCAGGATTCAAACTTCAAATCACGTTGGTGGTGGATCGAGATATCCTCTGAGCCTCTTCCAGGTCCTTGAGAAATCTGAGCCAAAATATTAATCAGTCATGAATATCTCATGTAAAATATTTTCAGTGCATGTAAGCAAGACAATCCAAGGAACCCCAAACTTAACAAAATTTTCCTATGCTCAATCTAATGAGATAATCCCAATTTGAGACCAATTTAAAGGAGACAAGAAGTATCAAGTTTGTATTTGTTCATGATTGTTAATACACCATGCCCAGGACACATGTAGAACAGAAATACCGAACCCTGTATCACACCCAAGCATCTCTATGAAATAAACTTGCGTAGCACACCTCTTAGAATTGAGAACTGCTGAGCCACCAAGTATAAAACGAATCCCAGAATTGCTGGCATTTTGTAAAGCAACAGAGCGCGATTCCTCATATGTTGTTCCACCAACAACGAAAATAACCACCTCCTGCGGCCTGTTAAAAATAAAACATGAATCATTCAAGCATTATATCCATATCCTGATATACTCCCTTTCCCACCCATCTCATATATACTTAACTTTCTTTCCACAAATAAACCATAATAAAACTATGACGAACCTCAAAGATGTTCCTAATATAAATTTTTTCCTAGTTGTGGAGATCCTTTAATAGTGATGTTAACCAGACAAAACAAAGTAAAGCAACTCATGGGGAGCAAGAGGAGGAAGAAAGCAGCTGAAATAACCGCTGATCCATTTCTTTGTAAATTGTCAAAAAGTATAATGTACCAAGGTTATGTCTTTGTAAATAACCACTGATCCATTACGTGGATAAGGCACCAAGGTTATTCCACCCATTTACAATATCTTCTTTTGATAAGTAAAATGTTACTATACCTTCTTTTGGTAAGTATAATGTTATATAAGGCACCAAGGTGTGCCACCCATTTACAGAGTAATTATCTACAAGATGGTAATTCTACGAACTATATACGAAGAAATTTAATTACCAAAAAACTCTCCTCTAACCAAAAAATTAGGAGATTAAACCAACGTCCTTAATGGAGGCACCATCTCTCTCCACATTCTTAAAAGCTCTCTCGTTTCTTTCCAACCAAAACATCCACATAATGGAAAGAGCAATCATAGCAATAGCTTTCCTCTTCTCTTTAAAAGTTCAAATAACACTCCAAGCCTAAATTTCCTCATGAATGGAACTAGCAGAAACCCAAGAGAGTCTCATAACCCAAAATAGCCTTCTCATCATAATCTACCATATTTATTTCGAAAAAGAAAACCATCGCCCCCTACCTCCGCCACTGCATTTCATTCAGCGGTTATTTACTAAACAAAGTTAGAAAAGCCTGAAAGTATTACCAAATTAATTTCCATTATCCATTTATTACTTTAGCAACCGAATGTTACTTGAACATTTTTTTGATAAGTAAATGTTACTTGAACTTACCGGCACCGAGTTTCCAAAACACTAACAGTGAAAGACAAACTACAACAAGTCTGACTCCAAGAGGTCTCCATATAAAAATTGAAGAAAACCACAGATTTAAAAGATTCATAATTTTTTTTCATAAGTAGTTCCACAAAATAATTCCAGAAGGACAAAAAGATAAACTGCAACCTTTGTGGAGAGAATTTTTATCCACTGTACAAACCTGCCCTGCTGAAAGTGATTTCCAACAAATGGGTAGTCCATGTCTCGCAAACGCCCCTTACTTATGCTTTCCATAGTTTGGAAAAGAAGAGGCTGGTGTTGGGTGTAAACATTCTCAATCCCCTACATAGATGTCATAAAATGACCTATAAACACATAAACCATGAGGGAAAAAAAAAAAAAATTTAAAGAGACAAACCTTCAGTCCACGAGCCATGTTGCGAGCAATATTTAAAAGATCTCGATTTCCAAATAGATCACCAGTTCGCTTATCAACGCCTGCTTGTTTCAGAAGGAACTGGACAAGCTGTAGTTCCATGACAGCCAGCATGTTAAAATCAGCTAGCTTGCCATATCAATAACACAACAGCTCTCAAAAATGCAGTTTGATTAAACCTCATAAAGAAGATCAGACCTCCAACAGAAGTGTATGAACAAAATTAAAACAGAAAATATTTAAAATGGAAATATTGAAGTCAATGCTCTACTAAGGAACTTTCAAATAAAATATCTAGAATATCCAAGGAGAGACCTGACAGGGGAAGTGTACAACACCATCATTGGTGATGACCAATTTTAATCAAGAATGATGGGCCCTTAAAGCACATACATGCAAATTTAAATGCATATGTTCACACGTATTCACATGAAAGGAACATGATTGAGAAATAATAGAAGTTGATGTAAGCAAAAAGATGAGATAGTTTGATTATGTTACCCCAGGCTTGTACTTGGGAGACCGAGAAGCCAGTTTGTTGAAGAGCTGCATCAATTGAACTGTGTTTTCCTTCTCATAGCGCAAAGCATACAACATCACCAAGCGTAGACGGTCAATGTCAGACACACTCTCATTATTTAAAAGATTTGTCACTGCCTGCAAAGAAAAATGCAATGAGAGGTCATGGCTTGGCACTTGCACCAAATATTTCCAACTTCCATTTCAAACTGTAACCAAGATTTCACTTTGTCACTATCTCTGACTTGAGATTTGTCAATTTGCCCTCATCACCATTTCTACAGAAATGAAGAAACTTGGAGAAGTATAGACTTGCTAAGAAAGCAGTGACTGAAACAAAGCCAAAGGTGTTTGAGGATTTATATCAATGGATAGACACTAAGACGGAGAAAGAGATTTAATACAAATTTGCTAAAGCAAAAGAGAGAGGAACAAGGAATTTGAACCAAGTGTATCAAGGATGACGGACATACGAAGCTTGTTACTAAGTATGCTATTAAAGAGAAATGGAGGAGCTAGTTCCACAAGTTATTTAATGGAAGTAAAGAGACCAAAAAATCTTAGTAATTCCCAAGAGTCAGAATTTCCTTACCGCAATAGGCTTTCACCCAGGGTCGGCTTTAAGTCCTTATCATTCCACCCTAGTGACGAAACGTGAAGACAGACAAGGTGTTAACGCCAAGCTTCAGTGCGGGAGGGAGACTTTGGACTTACAGGTTTTGACTAAGCAGGTCTAAGACTGAGCATATAGAAAGGATATTTAGCAAAAGCAGACGTCTTAACAAAGCGGTGGTCAGAACTGAGATCCAAGGTATATCAAAGAGTGATCATAATTCATATCTTGGTTCAGCCGCTCAAATATATGCTGGAGTTGAAGGGGATATTACCCATAGGATCAAAGCAAGACGAATGAACTAGTGCGCATCCGAGATCCTATGTTCCGGAAAAACACCCCTTAAAACTAAAAGATAAGTTTATAGGACCACTATATGGCGAACTATGCTTTATAGCACAGAGTGTTGGGCAGTAAAGCATCAATATGTCTAGAACTAAGTGTGGCTATGCTACATTAATGAGTGGTTATACGAGAAAGACAAGATGAAAAATGAATGGATCCGAGATAAATTAGGGGTAGCAACAATAGATCACAAAATGAAGACAACACATCTAAGATGGTTTGGACGTATGAAACAAAGGCCCGCAGGTGCACTTGTAAAGAGATGTAACTCAATGAAAAATGGTCACATCAGGACGAGAGAAAGGCCTAAGTAGACTTTGTTGGAAACTCTCAGGAAATATCTCTGCTTTAATGATCTTACTGAGGAACTGGCCTTAAGTATAGCAAAATGGCGTAAAAGAACTCATGTAGCCAACCCCACTTAGTGGGAATAAGGCACAGTTGAGTTGAGTTGAGTCAAGTTATATTTAAATGAGTGCCAAGATATAGTATACATATACACTACCTCATATGCTGCCCCTTGCCCACCATTACAAGCCAACTCCTGCTCTGTTTGTGAAACCAACATGAGCTTTCGCTCTTCAACTATCTTGCTCATTTCTGTGACCAATGTCACATGTTTTGAAACATTGCCATGCATTTTTCTGTACTCAGGGTAATTGTCAACAAATTTGGCCATATCTTCTGTAACAATAAAAGCACTGATGATGTAAATACCTTAGCCAAGAGAATGTACCAACCAAAATTATCAAATGCAACTGAAAAAATCAAAATTTTCCTTGTACAAACCTATTGTCTGTATGTTTTGGTTACTTTTGGAAATTTGCTGAAAGTCATCAACCATCCGCTTGATATTCATTCCAATATCTCCAAAATTTTCATACATGTTAGCTTTGAAGAAGGCATCTTGTTCTGATGACAGCACCACCTCCTGTGAGCACACAAAGAACAATGATAATCTTTACCACCACATAATATGCAATTATTTATGTTTATATATGTAATGTGTGTATGTGCATGTGCACCACTGCGGGAAGATGCAACCAACCTGCTGATCTTTCGGAAGCTTGCCAATGCTTGTTAAGTCCACTTTGTTATCCTGAATACCTATCAATTCATGAACCATTGCCTACAAAAATAATCCAATCTATGAGCTGTCTTTATCCTTGTAAAACATCTAATAAATCAGGAGGCACACCTTATATTTGAGACCAACATAATTTTAAGATTTGAATCACATGCACCTGATAGGTCCACTGATTCAGCAAAGGTGTCACAGGGTCATCTCTTCTGTCAACTATCAGCAATAATGGAGAAATTTCTGTTCGTCTAAAATCAAAAAGACCACTTTCTTGCTCGTACATCAACTTCTGCAATATCCCAAATACAAAATTTCAGTTTTTGCATGACTCTAAAACCTATAGAAGAAATTTAAAGGGTTATATTATTTTTGCCCCCTAGGTTGTATAACTGGTAAAAACCTTTAAAATCGACCAATTTTCCGCCTCAACTTTGGATCAGTAACAAATTGCCTCATCCGTCCAATTCCTTAATAAAATCTAATAGATTTTTCACATGTGCATGTGTAGCAAAAGCAAGCGGGTCATTTCTCCATATTACCCTCACATTGCCGCATGCTTTAGTCACGTGTGTGCACACCTGTGAAAAAATGTTAGATTTAACTAAGTAATTGGATGGACGAGGCAATTTGTCACTATTCCAAAATTGGGGGAGAAATTGTTCAATTTTAAAGATTGTGGGGCATTTAATTACCAATGATAAAACCCAAGGGGCAAAAATAATATTAACTGAAATTAAAAGCCACTAATCCAGGGCATAAGATTATATTTTAAATTCATTATATGCATTCACACATTATTAACCAGATCCTAGAAAGTGAATCTGTAGAGAACAAAAATGAAAATGATGGGGAACACGAGGAATATTAGAATTATGAATTTTAATCTAGGAATTGGAGGATATGAGATTAATTGTATAATTGAAAATATTAAGAATTATTATCTTAGTTAGCTTCCTTGATTATGATTAAACTTATCTCTCTTGGTTATCTGATTTGTTGGATTAGGATTAGGTTTATCTCTCATGATTATTTAATTTGTTGTTCTTATCTTCTTAGGATTTAGTCTTTATCTTTAGGTTAGGATTTTCCCTATATATAGGATTCTCATTTATCATTCGGCAGCATATGAATGAATTCAGATTAAATTATCAATTTTCATATTATGTGATTGAGTGTTGAATTGTCCATGTGATTTGGACTACTGTTCCATGTGATTTGGAAAGACTCTTGTGATTTGGATCATCTATATTTAATTTCCCTGTTTCTTTACAATTCTTCCCTACTGTATGACATTAAGTGGTATCAAAGCCTTAATTTCGTTCCCCTGTAAGAAAAAAAACACCATAAGAAAAATCCCGCATACAGTAGCCAAACACATTTTCTTTTGCTGCCTACCATCAACCTCCGCTACTAGCTGTGAACAGAGAGTCAGGCCGAGCCCAATCCGAGCCAGTTCAAAAAAAATTTCAGGTTTTTTTATTTTTTTACTGTAATTATCTACAATTTTTTTTCTTGCAAAAAAATAGAAAAGGAGTAGAAAAAAACAGTAAAAAAAAAGGAAAAAAATAGAAAGAAAAAAAAATTATATTTGAGGTATTTTAGTTTATTATTATGTCTTATCGTACTGGAATTCGTATTCGAAACTTACAAGCTCAACTGTCAAGTGCTTGCTCTCGCTTGGATGACTTGAAATCCAAAACGACAATGCATGGTTGGTGTTATCTTCCCCAGATTATGTATTAAGAATATCAATAACTTAAATATTGGGTTTATCGTGCTGAGAGACGACTTGAAGCATTGAAGAACCAATATGCGTATGAGTATGAGCTTAGTTCTCGAGATGTCCATGATTTGAATAGTACCGGTGATTATATTTATGATGACGAAGGAGTAGCTTATAAAAATTATTATTATGCTCCTAAAGCTGCTTACTATAGTTGTTTTGAGTATGATCGTGCTTCCGAAAGTTATGATGAGTATGATGGGTGAGCTTGTGATAGAACAGAAGTCCAACCCATTAGCTTCCTCCCAAGTTCGAGAGAAGCTAATCCACCTACTGAAAGAATGTAAAGAAACAGTGAAAAAATGTAAAGAATTGTGCAAACCCTTGGATATTGTGACAATGAAAGATGATCCCGAACTTGATAACTCAAAGCTCACTGATGGGGAAGACTCCGTCGATAAACAAGAGAATATCGTGGAATATAAGCCAGTTCCAACCCAAAATGAAGTCGACGAGACTGAAGAAGATATTCCAGTGGAGGTTGCACCGGTTGAGCCAGTTTCTTGTGCAGTTGACTTTGCTGAGCACATTGAGGTGGTTGAAACGGTTCGAGGAAGATAAAGTTGCTTGTAGAAGTGAGGCTGTTGTGGATCCACCTGCCCTTGTTATTGAGTTTATCCTCCCTACCTGGTTTCAAGTACATCGACAACAACCGTTTCCAGCGAATTTTTTTTCACCTTCTAATGCTTTCGCTTTCATGGACTTTCATGACCATGCTTTGTTTCTCCACGCCTCGAAGCTCTTGCTACTAGCACATTTGAAAACTCGAGGCTGAGTTATTTCTAAGTGGTGGAGAATGATGGGGAACACGAGGAAGATTAGAATTAGGAATTTTAATCTAAGAATTTGGTGATATGGGAATAATTATGTAACTGAAAATATTAATAATTATTATCTTAGTTAGCTTTCTTGATTAGTATTAGGCTTATCTCTCTTGATTATATGATTTGTTGGATTAGGATTAGGTTTATCTCTCATAGTTATCTAATTTGTTGTTCTTATCTTCTTAAGATTTAATCTTTATCTTTAGGTTAGAATTTTTCCTATATATATGAGATTCTCATTTGTTATTCGGCAGCTTATGAATGAATTCAGATTAAGTTATCAATTTTCATACTCTATGATTGAGTGTTGAATAGTCCATGTGATTTGGACTATTGTTCCATGTGATTTGGTTCAGTGTTCCCATGTGAATTGGGAAGATCCCTGTGATTTGGATCATCTATCTTTAATTTCTTTGTTTCTTTACAATTCTTCCCTACTGTACTGCATCAGAAAATCATACCAACAAATGGGAAAATCATTGGCAAAACATGTGAATTCAAGTGAGATACTAATCTAATTCTTGTAATAGTGTGGCTCGCAGCTTTACTTACTGCTGTTTCCTGTGCAACCCTTTTTGCAATATCAGAGGTCCTTTGATATCGAATAACAGGTCTCCGTTTTAATGCCAAGAAACATGCTGCAATACCATCAACAACTCGGTCACAGAAGTGCTGCAAACCTGAAGGATCTACAACTGCTGGGAGCATATAAAGGTGATTCGAAGGCATATTCAAAGTGAAATGATATGGATCAATTGCAACAAAGTCTGCATAAAACTCCTGCAACATCATGACAAAATAAATATGAGGCCATAGTCAAATTATGGACCAAGACAATAAGGTGGCATTGCAATATTGCTAAATATAATCAAATACAACAAAATTGTATAAGATCATACGATAACAATGCACAAACCAGTGGCATCATCTCTGTGTGTGTGTGTTTGGGGCGAGAAAAACAAAGCTATTAGAACACTTTTTGTGTATTAAGTATTCTATAAACGGCAACAAGGAGGTGCAGCCCAAATACAAAAGCTAAGCACAAGCTACTAACACGTTTCAAAAAAACTACTAAAAAAGAATTTAAGCAGAAAGAGATTCAGCATCCATGTTTGCGGATCCATCGAAAAAGACATTTTCGATACAACAAAACCGTACCAGATAAAACTACCATATTAATTACAATGTGTATATTCGTGTATCCACAGGAGCAAGAGACTGTAAAGTGTAAATATAAACGCCTTCCAACCTAGCACAATAACAGTGCACCAACCAGTGGCATTATCTCTCTCTATCTGTGTGTTTATGTGTGTCTCCTCCCGTATGTGACTCTTTAGAGAGAAAACAATAAAGCAGCCGGAACAGATGAACCAAACAAAGCTACTAGAACAGAACTAAGCAAAAGAAGAGTAAGCTTCTGTGTTCACAAAGAGCACTTTCAATGCACATTGAGCAAGCTTGTTAAATAGTCAGGGAGAGTAAGTTAAACCAAATTCTTTTCCAGCAAGGAACTATTTATTACATGAGTCAGTCTATTTTCCCAAAGTGACCTCCTCATGAATGATTAGGAATATCCTCGTCATGATATGATAAACTTACCTTTAATTTCTTTTTTTTAAAGATTATTTTTGAATTTTTCTAGGCATTAGCAAAAGAACCTGGCATCAGCAAATGCTGCTCTTGCTAAATGGTTGGTTGGAAGGAAGGATCTAGACATAATCCAATTTTTCAGCATTTATCCACTATGTGACCCATATCAAGAGTTGAACCGGTGTGTTTAGACTTGGCAGCATGAAGATTTACATTGCTCAGATATGCCCCATTTCTACGCACGAACCATGGATTTCTTAGACAACAGTTGATCCAGGTACCGTTTCCACCTAAATTCAAATATGCCTAAAATTCTTCGCTTACTGTTAATAACATTATTATTCAAACAATGGCTTTGTACCAGGCAAAAAAAAGTCCAGCAAAACAGAATAAGTATATGAAGAGTTACCTGAACTTGCTGCACAACTTCCTGTTCATCCGAATCAGCTAAAATATGAATCTGGGTATCCTTCAATATGTTGGAGAAAACTGCAAAATCCAGTATGAGATGAAAATGGTACTTGAAAGAAACAACTAACACTTAATAATCAAATTAATTTTCACAGGCAAATCAAATTAATGATCACCTAACAATCCTAACCAATTTAAAGAACTTACATAAATGATACTCTCCAAATCTAGGATTAGCAAGCTGACGTCGTAAGTGCTGAATATTCTCTGACATTGGCCGGATGAAGTAAACAGCTTTAAGATGTGACATAGATTCTTTTGACATGGAGATGGAATCTATCGGTTCTACCAAAAATACTTCTTTCTGAAGTAGCTCTGACTGTGAATACACAACACTCACACTACTAATCTGCAACTCATAAAACAACATAGCATACCTATGATCAAAACTACATTTTCCTTTTTCTCGATGAATCATTAACCCAATACACCAACAAGCCACATAAAATAGCAAGAAAAAGTAAAAAAAAATTAAAATGATCAAATTATCATTAATTTAAGGCCTATTAGTTGTCAAGAGAGATGTACTGCACACTTGACCTTTTCAAGGCAACATGACCGAGTACAAAAACTTTTAATTAATATGAGTTTAATGCTATGAATGAATGGTTTATTTTGTAAAGCATCTGGAGATGTACATTGTAGGAGTTGCTGGATTCCAAAAAAGGTTGTAGGAACTGGGGATCGATCATAGTTCCCAATATACACACGTTTTTTTCGTTTGGGGGGGGGGGGGGGGGGAGCATCTCCATTCCTAGATTTTCATTAGAGCATGCATCATTCAAAGAAGTTCAAAAGATTAACTTCTTAATTTACATTTAAAATTCAACAACAATTTGAGTATGCTATTTTTCCCCTCAGAATGTAATCATCTAGTAAGGAGGTCCACCTCTAGTAAATAGTAATGACTGAATCAAGAAAAGAGCCTAGCAAATGGAGCTATAGCATCTGAAAAGGCCACTTTCAAACAAGAAAGAAGTTAAATTTTATGCATTGCCACTAATTCGATACGAGAGTGTTGCAACAAATTAAGGAACCGGCAGAGCATTCTAGGTCACTTATGTTATCACAAAAAGTGAAATATGAATCATCACAACTGAGATCACAAGTTTCATCTAGGCCAAAGCAAATGGTTTTTCACACCCACACAGAGAAGACCCACTATGCTGACTGTGACAGGAAAATCAATAAATTACTACTATCACACTGAATGAGAGGAACTCCTCTCATGTGCCTTTTTAAATATGGAGTGCTCCAAACCCTTTTAACGTTAATCTTGATTGCTATGTCACATGGTCCAATGACTAGGGCTAAGTTTGCAGAGGCTGTGGATACCTCACTTCCAGTTGGCAGAGTTGGAAATCATGCAAGAGCCCTCAGAAAGCTGTCTGAGTGTACCGTGTAAGAAAATCAAACCAACTGCAGTACTAGGTTGACTGAGTCTTCAAACAATAGTTGTTTTAGACGACAGCCAAAAGTCTTCTTAGTGCATGAAGCTACAATATGTCTCCTCTAACAATCACAAGTTAAAAAGGCTAGTGAACCTAAGTCCTCCAATGTAAATTGTTGCATTGTTTGCCATCTCACTGACAAGGAAAAAAGCAATTTGAGTAATCAGCAACCATCAGAAGAGGCACCAACCCTCACCCTTTCAGGATCACAACCCTTTGTCCCAGCCATTGTAGCTCGTGTGTGACTCAGGGCAAAACGGGCATATGACTAAAGAGGTGAAAAAGCAGTTATCTTACAACTTGAGTTTAGGAGGGGGGAAGAGAGGTTTCATTCCCTGCCCCATAGTAATACCCTAAGCTTTTACTGGTGGATTGCTCTTGGCTTAGAGATGTAGACGAAGAAGGTCCACCAAAAAGATTAGATTATTGATGAGAAAACTGAGGCAGATCTCTCTATTCCCTAAAATGTCATAGCAAGTCCCACACACTTCACCAAAAGGTCAAAAGACTTGAAATCCCAACTTCCAGTACCAACTTTTGTGCATGTACATACATGTACATGCATATAGCATCTTTCACCAACAATTCTTTAAATCTAGCCTCAGATCGTCAAAACTCACAAACCTAACATTTTGCAGCAAATGATTGACGTAATATCATCATAATTTTACATTAGTAAATATAGAGTTCAGTGGCAAAGTACCGATTACATAGATATACTGATATCTACATACACACACACAGAGATCTACACGTTGAATTAAAATTTTCACCACTCAGTCTCTATTAGCACAAATTCCGAACATGATCACAAAAAAAAATTGTTCGCTGGCTTTTCGTAAGAGTTGCTTTAGAAATTGCAAAAGTTTAACATCAACGATGAAGTGAATTAGCATAACAAACAAAAAAATGTGAGTTCAGAGAAAAATTTGGAAATAAAGGTAAGAAGGAGTAGATTACCGTTTGAGAATCGAGAATCAGGACCTTCATACCGGAGATGTCCTGCAGCATCCGGTTGATGTAATCGCGTGCGGCCGTTACCAGCACCATTTTCTTGAAGTCCCACACTGATTAGCCCCCCTTCAGATCAACAGTTAATAAGGTTCCTGATTCTCCGATGATGATGATGAGGATGATGGTCAAGCGTGATACTGCAAGAGTGTGTTTAGGTGGGGAATTTGCAATTTACTGACTAATTTGAAATCCATGAATTTAAAACCTCATCATTCTCAATCACATTGTTTGGGTACTTTCTTTAGAATTTAAAAATTCCCTTGCAACCAAATTCATCGGAAAAATGTCCAAAAAATTCTACAACCAATGAATTCTTTAAATAAAAAATATATATACACAACACCGGAAATCCACAATAAAATCAACCACGAAAAGCACGCACCACCGTCGTCGCCACCAAGCAAGAAGAACGGAAAGAAAGAAGGGAAATTCTGGAAGAGGAGGATTTCTTGGATCTGCGATTATATGGCAGATGGAGATGATTTCTTCTTGTTGTTGAAAAAAGAGCCCAGAAAGATTTGAGAGAGAAAGAAGAGACAATAGAGTGCCAGGAGAGATAGGGGGCTCAAGCTAGCCGTTGGAGAGAGAAGAGTTTTTGAGGATTTTAGAATTGATGCCTGGGTGAAGGGCAAATTATTACACCGACGATGATAGAGATTCAGATCCGCTTGCAGGGAATTAGAAATCTCCGCGTTAGAGACGAAATAAAGCGCACCGTTTACTTTTTTCATGGCGCCAACTGCACGCACCGTATTTATCTTTCTGTAGGCGGCACGTCAAGGCTTGAGACGCATCTGACCGAAACGCACCGTGTCGATGTCTCCTCCGCCCAGTGCTTGTTTGACTGTAGTTGCACAATAGTGTATGATAACTCAATGAGTTGTATATTAATAATTATTTTTTATAATAATATTATCGGTGCTCTAAAAATAATTATAAATATTCTTTTTATTTCGTTTTGATATTTAAATTTATAATAATATCTTTAATTAAATTGTACTTAAAAAAAATTAATTTCAATTAAAGATATTATTATAAGTTAAACAAATAAAAATAGTGTCGATAACACTACCCTTAAATTAATATTTCAAATTCTCTTAAAAAAATTAATTTTTGTAACCAATATATTATATATCTAGTGCTAAATATTTTCACATATGATGTTGATTTCACATAATAATTAAATACATGACTTTAATTGTAATCATATATTATTTTTAAGGTGAATTGAATATGAACAATTAAATTAATATTTATAACTTCTCACAAAAAAATAATATTTGTAACCAATGTATCTATTGGAAATGTTTTGAAATATGACATTGATTTCATATAATAATTAAATACATGACTTTTATTGTTACAACTATATATCATTTTTAGGCTAGTTCGTAATTTTTTATTTATAAATAACAATTCAATAAATTTCATGTGATTGATAATTACACAAAATTTTAAATAAAACTATCATTTCAATGTACGATTTAATTTATATTTCATCAACAGTTTAAATTTATCAAAATTTGTATAAAAAATTAAAACTTAAATCAAAGATTAAAATTTATCTATTTTTTAAAAATAAAATCGTACATTAAAACTAAAATAACTCTGACGAGTGGAGCAACAAAAGACTGAGACTCTATCGTCCAAATACACGTTAGAAATGGAATTAACAGGTCTTGCTAATTCATGAGCCACAGAGGTTAGAAGCCCTATTAACATATTTAATTACGTGTTACACAGGGAAGTTCAACTAGTTTACTTCGGTAGTAACTTTAGACTCTAAATTTTGAGCAGCCATGAGCCATGAATCACATGCAATCTGGTGCTTATATGCACCTCTTCCCATTGTGGGTTGTGTCATGGGTACTCTTCTTCACCTTCCTACTAATGAATCAGCCCCAAGTGCAATTTTTTTTGTTAGGAGATCAGTGTCCAAGTATGAGGAGAAAAATGTTGCAATTGACAGAAATAGAGCAGCACAAAAGCAATTCAAAGGGTTCTAGTAGCTTGATCAATATCTGATGTCAGTAATTTACTGAAGCAGCTAGAGATTTACCGTAGAAACACCAAGCAAATTGACAACTAATTCCCCCATTATAGAAGAAACCAAGAATCTCCTCAGGTTACAAAAGGTTCACACATGTTTTGGTAAGGTATTTCACCAAAGCTTTGAACCGACGGATTTTATGAATAATAAAAAGAAAATCTATGGTGTTATAAAATTCTCTTTTTAACGGCAAAATAGCCAAGGGGATTAGGGAAAAATCCACTCGAAAAGACCATGTTAAATTAATAAATAAAAAATTGCTGGGAAAACTTGTCATTTATGCAACTGTAAGGCCAAACTAATAACCACCTTATGTGATCTCTAGCACGTTCCATGTGCAAAGAATCACACATTTCTTCAAATGCAAATAAGATATGAAAACTCATTGACACCATTTTTAGTAGCACAAACGTGAAAAACTGCTCCACCAAACTTAGATCCGTAGAAAAAGAAATGATAAAAGAATAAGATGATTGATAACTTTCATTTTTTGTTACGTAAAATTGATGAAAAAATAGAGAAAAAAAAATAAAAATAATTTGTTTTAATTTTTTTTTTTCAATCATCTCAATTTAAGAAAATCATGATTTACTCATATGAGAAAAATACGTTAATCATCCCACTATTTTTTCTCTCACTTTTTCTTTTCAACCAAACGATATAAACATAACTTGTTTTCTTTCTCTCTTCTTTACTCTCACTTTTCCTCTCGACCGATCATAACTTTAAGTTTGTTTAGTATGAGAAAAAAGTGAGAAAAAAAAAGTATAGAATGAACTTTTCCCGAGAAAAGTGAAAAAAGAAAATTAAGATGATAGGTGTTTTTCTTTTGCGTGTACAAATCACAATCCTCTAAAATTATGAGGATTAAAAAGTAAAAAATAAGTGGATGAAAAACATATGAGATTATTAATTTACTAATTAATGACCATTAACATTGTGAAACATACAAACGTACAAATAATACTATTATATTTTATTTCCTCACTTTTTTCACACTACTAAACAATAATAAGAGAAAACTATTTTTTTTTTATTTTAAGTTTTCCATCGTCTTCTTAGTTTTTTTTTATCTTAGTTTTCTTTTTTCTTTTTCCTCACTGTTCTCTCTAACCAAACACACCCTTAGTTTTTGCTTGTGAATCCGATAACTGCAAATACGGACAAGATAGTTATTTCATCAACAATCTTGAGTTGAAACAATAGCTATCTCTCAAATAGAAAGCTTATAAATAATTGCAATATTTCAGCTACGAACGATACTTCATTTGCTTTATGCATGTATCTGTCTAGACTGCATAATTATAAGATAACCAAATTGTTGAAAATAATATTCACAGAAATATTTTGATAAATAAAAGAACTTTCCTCCACTATTATAAGGCAAGGCAAAGAGCAATTACATTTAAAAATAAAAAATAAAATCAACACAAGGCTGCATCAATCCAGCAAATAACAGCTGCAAAAGAAGATCCAAAAAGGATCCCATCCCCAAGCAGAATAATCAACACAACATTGAATGCAGGAAATGGTTTGATATGGTAAATTCCCATCAAGTCCCATTCCAATTCAGCTTATCCTTTTTTATTCATCCACAGTACAAATGAATCAAAATAAACTATGAGAATCTCACCATAACATAAAAATGTTATAAATAAAATTTTAAATTAAATTATTCAAATTTTAATGTTTTCAACTTTCAAAAATCAAAATCTCTTGCATAAATTCAAATCAATAGATAATAATACTAGTTATAAGATTAAATTATGGCTCATAAGTTACGGGTTGGACTAAAGTTGAGAGAATTTCAACTTTAATCCAATCCAAATTTAATTTAGATTAAAAAATATTTTTCAACTCTAACCAACCTAATATTAAAATACTATAATCCTAATTTACCTCAAATCCGGGTTACTATTCCTTTAATATTTGAGACTTTTAAGTTCAAATCTCCCATATTCAATTATTAAAAATTAATGAAAAATTATCTAAATAGCAGAGGCCTTTTTATAGTCATCCTCAAATAGCATTTTCCATTCTCAGTTGCATCTAACGACACTTTACATTATACTGAAATGTCTAATAGCACCCTTAAAACTTGGTTGCATTTGAAATTACTCACAAGATCATGGTTTTATTGAGAGTGTGCTAAGACTGTGCAAATGGTCGTTGAGTAAAGATTTTAATTGATTTTTTTTGTTCAATTTTTTTATTCGTTTTTATAAAATTAATATAAATATTTTGACATTAATTAATAAAATTGATTTCGATAGGTACAGACACTGTTTATATACTTAAATTTTGTTTTATTTATTATATATTTAATTTATACTTAAATATTTTAATTTATTATATTTAATATTTAATATATTATTAATATTAATTAATTTTTTAATAGATTAAACAATCAAAATGATTAAAAAAAATTATAATCATCAATCGATTGATTAATTAACGAAATTCATTTTGATTTTGGAAATTATATTCAACATAATCAAAGCTTACAGAATACAGAATCTATTTAACGAAATTCATTAAACATCAGTCAAAATCAAAATTAAATTAAAAAAAGCACAGAGCAATCCTCCAAATCTCTCTTTTTTTTTTTTTTTTCCATTGAGCTTGACAAATTTTTGGAAAAAAAAAAAGTAAAATCTTATTTGGAATAAATTTAAGGGAAAATTATATTCAACCACCCTTAAATTTACTAAAATGACACAAGCATACTAAATTTTTTAAAAACTTTCTATTCATCTAAAAATATCAATTTCGACTATCAAGTAGGTCCAAAATAATTTTTGTTTAAATAATTAAAATTTTAGTTGGATATTACTTTTCATAATGATTAAAGTACCTTTAGGTATCATAAATGTTACTTAAAAAAATAGAAATATTAGTAATGGAACATATATTAACAAGAAATTTTGTAGGTTTTTTTAAAAGAAAATTATTATTGTTTTTTTACGAAAATTATTAAAAGTATATTTTAAATGGATTTATATTTTATTATATGGTATAAAATAAATTTAACTTCATATATTTTATATTTTAAAAAAATATTATGATATCATTGCATATTGAATCCTCAAATAAATAAAAATCAAAGACTATTATAAAAGAAAATTAAATATTTTAAATGAAAAGTTTGTTGATATGTTTTTTTTAAAAATTAAATAGTCAAATATCTCAAATAAATGAATATAAAAATCCATCATAAAATAAAAATCAAAGACAAATTTTTTTATTTTAAAATATACTACATGTTTTAATTTTTTAGAAAAATATAAATTCAAATAATCTAAAAATTTTGAGATAAATAATTGATAAATAGAATTAGTAAACATATTATAATCATTTGAAAATATTTTAACACCAATATTAATTTGGTAATCACGAAAAGTCTATCAAATTAAAATTTTGATCATTAAAAAATTTATTTTGAATTGATTAATAGTGAAAATTAATGAATCGTGAGTTTTAAAAAAATCTAATATATTAATATAATTTCAATAAATTTGAAGACAGTACATTGAAATGATTTACCCTAAATTTAATTGCTAAGAAAAAAAGGGAAATTAAACACAAAACCATTTGCCCAATGGTAATGATTTACTGAAATAAATAAAACAAAATCAAACACAAAATTAGAAACTGCGCCTCTCTTACCTTGACTAAAAATCTTGACTGGGACCAAAAAAACACAGTTCACACTAAAACACTAATTAACCGCCTCCTATTCTGCACCGTCGGTTTCTCAAATACCCGATTACGGCCTTAAATCAATTAAAAAACAAATGATTATTCTGGCTCACAGTCTCCTTCCTCATTTTGATTATTGTGTTTTCTACTTCTCAAAAACTGCTTTCGTTGTCTTATTTTTCACTTTTGCGATTCTCTTTTCCTTGTTTTTGTGAGGAAAAAAAACTCAGATGCTGCCTTCCTTAGATGCATCTGAGTCAAGAAGATGAGAGCCCCTTCCCCCAGTCCCATCGAGGCCAGGCACCGATTGTCTGCTTCAGCGTCAGTTTCTCTCTCTAGAACCTTTTCTCTCTGTATATTTTTCTTTCTTTTTTTGGTTTGATCGAATTATAAAAAAGCTAGCTATCGTGTTCTTCGAAGTAGCTGATTCGAGCTTTACAGTTATCAATTTAACTAAATTAGCATCTGGATTAAGCTTCATGAATGTCTAAGTAGCAATGTTTGAACATACTGTTAGTTTGACTATGAAATAAAGTCTCACTGATATCTACTTATATATATTAGATTTGAATTTTAGTTGTTTTTTTTAGCTTCTTCTTTGTTTTGTTTAACAACTTGGTCAAAGTTGATCGTGATTTGGTTAATTAACTTAATTTTGATTTGATTGTTGCAAAAACTGTATAAATGTGTTCTCGATGTGGTTATAGTTTTCATTTTTTAGTTCACAATAAGTAATGCAGTATTAATAAACCTCTTCTTCTATCTGTGTTTATTTCTTTTAATTTTTGCCATAAGCATTTTAGTTATAGAGTGTTGAGTACTTATTAAAAAAAAAGGTAATAGACTGTTGAGTAGAGAAATGGAAACTAATAGTTCACTTCTTATTATAGAAACAGCTGGCATGCAATAGCCATTTAAGCATCTATTATCTTTGATGCTTTCATTTAAGTATACATATCACAGCATTTGTCATCGTTTTTCTTGCTTCCGTGCATTTCTCTTCTTTAATTGATTCATTATTCAATTTATAGAATAGGTATGTGGTAGGGTTTTGATTGATGGAGGTTCGGCCTTGGGGATGACTGTATAATTCAAATGTGGTTATCTGAGGCAATAAAGATTTTGGACTGGGACTGGGTATGGAACTTATAATGATCCAAGTTTGGGCATGAACCAGGACAAATTTAGGAAAAACTTAATTGAAACTGAAGTCAGAAAATGAACCTTGGCTAGAACTTTGAGAATAGTTTGGAGAACCGCTAAAATGGAGTTCATCAGAAAAAATGGAACAGCATGTTTGATATAGAAAGTTTATTTTTAATTAGCTTGGAACGATAATTTTAAGTCGTGAAAATTACAAACGTATATCTTGATTGTTTGCGGTATGTATTGCTAATGAGCTTCCACATAATGATTCCCTGTCATGTGCACTTAGCGAAACATGTCTCTTATATGTAGGAAACGCTCTGAAAGTAACGGTATATCTATTGGGATTAGGCCCAAAATCTGATTAAGCTGTATTGAAGACCTTATTAAAATAGAGAGGTTTTGATCGGGTGGAGGCAAATACGGACCAGGGATCTAAGTGTTTAGGGATTCGAGTTAATAGAAGAATTTGTTGGAATGCTCCTTAAATCTCATATCGTAGAAAAGTGTTATTGTAAGTAGTTCTAGTCCCACATCGTCTATATATCAAAAAGATGTGGGGACTAGTTATTATAAATATATGCATCAAGAGATGTAGTCTCTCATCCTTATTCCTTAACCAGGAATAGTTGGCCAGATGAGAGTGTCTAACCAAACACCAATATAGGGATCCAGGGTTGAGTGAACATTGTGTATTATGGTGTAGTGGGTTTTAACAGTTTCTTTCCATCCAAAAGTTGCAAAAGTAGTGGAATAAACGATTGACTCGTGGACGTAAGAGTAAGAGGTGTCGAAATTGTGTTAATTTTCTCTTTATTTTTGCTACTGTGATTGTGTAGTTGTTTTGGGGTATCAGAATTCCCAACAAGTGGTTCAGAGCAAGGTTTGACAATGGCAAAAATTTAGAGAATTGATACGATGATGAAGCAAGTCAGATGTGCTATTGAAAATCATATTCTGATTAAGTTGTATTGAAGAACCGATTAAAATAAAGAGGTTTTGATCGGGTGGAGGCAAATTCGGACTAGAGATTTGAGTCGATATAAGAATTTGTTTGGATGCTACTCAAATCCCACATCGGAGAAAAGTGTTATTGTAAGTAGTTCTAGTCCTAAATCGTCTATGTCTCAAAAGGATGTGGTTACTAGTTATTATAAATATATGCATCAAGTATAGTCTCTCACCTCTATTTCTTAACCAGAAATAGATGAGTGTAGTAACCAAACACTCAATATAGGGATCCAAGGCTTGAGTGAACATTGTGTGTACTGAGGTTTTGGGTTGTGAGATTGGGAAGAGTTTTCATACAGTTTTGTCTAGAAAAATTGCGTATTGTGGTGTAGTGAGTTTTAACAGCTTTCCTCCATCCAAAAGTTGCAAAAGTAGTGGAATAACGAGTAGTAGAATAACAATTGGCTCGTGGACATAGGCAAGAAGTGTCGAACCACATTAAAAATTATTATGTTAATTTTCTTTTTATTTTTGCTATTATGATTGTGTAGTTGTTTTGGGGTCTCATAATTCCAAACAATATCCACTTTAGCTATTATTCTTATCCTAGGTTGTGTTTCTCCGATCCAATGAGACTGATAGCAAAGTCATGAGATAGTGAAAAAAAGCAAAATAATTACTCTTTGTAAAAGTTATGTTATAATTCTCTGAACTATCAGCTGTTAGATTTTATTCATCCATTCATTTATTTATTAGATCATTTTTTGTTGGTTCTTTCCTTGTGTCGTATGGGCAAGAACAAGATACTGCTAGGAAATTAATTTTTGTTGTTGAATATGAGCATGTTTCCTTGCCAAACTATTTAGTTTAGAATATTTGTTCTAGCTCAGAGCTTTATCATCTTTGTATGTCTATATAAGTAACATGAGAGGGATATGCTATTGGTGGGTGAAGGAGAACTCTCTAGAAGAGTTAATATTTCATGTCCACATATATATATTTATGATGGATGCCGTTTAAAGACAGATAGCGGAGTGAAGAGAATATGATGTAGGACCTTGTTGTCCTACGTCGGAATTAAGTTTATGAATTAATATGCTGAAGTTGATTTTGGTTGTTGTCTAATCACATGTTTGGTGCTTGAAAATTTCAGTGTTGCTTGCACTGTAATGTTACTCATATTTTGCAACCAACTTATTCTGCTCTGTACTGAATAGCAATTGAATTGTGATACAAAAAAATACACTTAAGGTGTTACTATATATATATATATATATATTGGCATTAGCTTAATGCTTGCCACGCATGTATTATTAAGAAAAATGCCTTGGGGAAGCCAACTGCTTTTGACGTCACATGGACTTACATGTACTTATGAATGTGTACTTCAGGTCATGTGTACTTATGCTTCCTTTCTGAATAATTACTCTTTCTTTAGTTTTTGACCTTTTGTTCACTTCAGTTTACTCTGTGCACAAGGACTTACACTTGTACTTGTGAATGCCTTGTTACAGTGAAGACACAAACAAAAGAAGGTCCCAGAGATATAAGGACCTTAAAGATGTTGAAAAGGCTCTCCATGTTCCCTTTCAGTATAGAAATTTGAATTGCAAGATATCTACATTGAAAGCTGTGTTGGTTATTATTTTGTTGGGAACTTTTGTTACACTTTTCCGCTCTCCAGCAGTTTATATTGCAGATCATCCATCCAATTCTGGGTCTAGGTATGTTCTGTTGGCTACTTACCCTGTCACCCTGCTTTTGTTATGGGTCTAGTTCTCTTTGGTAGTTTATTGCTTTAGCGTTAGGAAATAGACTAACCACAATACAATCCTAATACTCCTATTCTAAATCGAGTCACCTAATTAAGATGGAAAGAACATTTTTCCCTGTCCTTATTGTTGCAATATCTTGAAGGGGAAGTTTACTGCATGCAGGGCTAGGTTTGTAGACAGATGGATAAGAGAGACTGTTGCTGGCAATCCGCGTTATGTATCAACTTTAGATATCAACTGGGACCAAATGTCAAATATTATTGAGAAATTGACTGACATGAATGAGTATCAGGGAATTGGCTTTTTGAACTTTAATGATGGCGAGATCGATCATTGGAAGCATCTGATACCAGAGGCTGAGCATATTGTTCTGCACCTGGACTATGTGTCAAATAACTTAACCTGGGAATCCCTATACCCTGAATGGATTGATGAAGAAGAAGAATTTGAGGTTCCCACTTGTCCTTCCCTACCTTGGATTCAAGTTCATGGGAAGCCACGGATTGATCTTATTGCTGTCAAGCTTCCTTGCAACAAAATGGGGAGATGGTCAAGGGATGTGGCTCGATTGCACTTGCAACTTGCAGCAGCAAGGCTTGCTGCCTTGTCTAAAGGGCTTCACCCTGTGCAGGTGCTTTTGGTGACTGACTGCTTCCCCATGCCAAATCTCTTTACTTGCAAGGAACTTGTTGTACATGAGGGGACTGCATGGCTTTACAAACCCAGTCTGAATAGGTTAAGACAAAAGGTACAGCTCCCAGCTGGGTCATGTGAACTCGCAGTTCCTCTCAATGCTAAAGGTCAGTTTTTAATTAGTTTCTTTTGTGGAATTACGGCAAGTTTTTGGTGGGATGGTAGTCAGCTGGTTTGAATTTTTCTACCCCTCGAAATTTTTACACATCAAGAATCTAAGTTAGTGGGCTAAGACTTTATTAGTTGATTATTTAGTCAAGTATGTATCTGTCCTTGTGCCCATTTGTATGGTGCACACTGGGAAGATGCTTATACAATTGGCGCTAACCATCTGAACAACCTCTTTCACATTCATGAGTGGAGTTGGTGTTATCCTTTTTTTATTGTTGTTTCATTTATTCATTATTTTATTTCTTTTCATTTGGGTAGTTTGAAAAATCTCCATTTTGGTAGTATGTATCTAGTCCAGCGCTTCTATATATATGCCAGAGGAATAGAAAACTCAGGTTGTATGAGTTAAACATTATTTAAGTCTTCTGATCAGTGCAAAATGGTAGGAGGGTAATAAACTAACTTAATCTTATTGAACAGAACATTTCTACTCAGCAAGAGCACACAGAGAAGCATACGCAACAATCCTGCATTCTGCACATGTATATGTTTGTGGGGCCATTACTGCAGCTCAGAGTATCCGCATGGCAGGTTCAACACGGGATCTTGTGATACTTGTCGATGAATCAATTAGTGAGTATCATAGAAGTGGCTTGGCAGCTGCTGGATGGAAGATTCATACAATTCAACGAATTAGGAACCCAAAGGCTGAACCAGATGCATACAATGAATGGAATTACAGCAAATTCCATCTCTGGCAATTGACAGAGTACGACAAGATCATTTTCATTGATGCTGATCTGCTTATACTTAGGAATATCAATTTCCTGTTTGAGATGCCTGAAATATCAGCTACAGGGAACAATGCTACACTGTTCAACTCTGGTGTGATGGTTGTTGAACCATCAAATTGTACATTCCAGCTTCTAATGGATCATATCAATGAGATTGAGTCCTACAATGGTGGGGATCAGGGGTATCTGAATGAGATATTTACGTGGTGGCACCGGATTCCGAAACACATGAACTTCTTGAAGCATTTTTGGGAGGGTGATGAGGTGGAGAAGAAACGGATGAAAACTCGCCTCTTTGGGGCTGATCCTCCTATCCTTTATGTCCTCCACTATCTGGGTAATAAACCGTGGCTATGTTTCCGGGACTATGACTGTAACTGGAATGTGGACGTTTTGCAGGAGTTTGCTAGTGATGTTGCTCACAGAAGGTGGTGGAAGGTGCACGATGCCATGCCAGAAAATTTGCAAAAGTTTTGCTTGCTAAGGTCCAAGCAGAAGGCGCAATTAGAGTGGGATAGGAGGCAAGCTGAGAAAGGAAATTACACGAATGGCCATTGGAAAATCAAGATAAAAGACAAGCGTGTAAAGACATGTTTTGAGGACTTCTGCTTCTGGGAGAGCATGCTATGGCATTGGGGTGAACAAAATTGGACGGATAATGCAACCTGTACTCCATCACCACCTGCTTTGACTAAAGCAGCTCTCACTTCATTGTGACTCTTTTGTTCGTCATTGTTATATTTTCTGTGTAGATGACGTAGTTCAACACATACTCCTATAAAAGTTCCAATCACTTTTATAAGGAAGTGTATCTTATTTTTTTTTGAGAATCTTTCTGTACTCAGGTCAATGACTTCCACACACCATTCTTCCCATGTGAAAAATTGGAACCCAATCTTCTTCAATCTGTGTACGAATATGACAGATTTATGCACCTGTAATGTTTTTGGGGTCAGGATGGAAGTCATGGAATATATCATGATTTAGCTTTGCTGCCTCAAAATTCTTCTGTACCAAAATTTGGCTGCAGACATTGTGGATGGTCTCCTTCAGAAATGTGAGATAAGTTCACCTTTCTGTTCAAATTTTACGGTTTTTCTAGTCAAAGGTAAAATTTATGATCTGTTTGATTGTGCTTTTTTTTTCCTTAACATTTTCTTTCTTGCTGTACATTCTTAACAAATTTTTTTAATTTTTTTTAATCTTTTAAACAAAATATTGAAAAAATGAAAGAATATATTATTTTTGAAATTATGTTGAAGAAGATGAAAAAAATATTGTTTTTTGAATTATAAGAAAAAAATATGTTTTGCACAAGTAAACGGGCCTTTATTCCACAAATTAAACTCGACAATCCATCACGATTGTAGTTTTTCTTTGTGTGTCAAAAGTCAACTATAGAAGTTGGGCATCTCCGTCCGTCAAAAGAAAAAGGAAATTTGTTTTGGAAAGGAAGCTAGCGTGAGTGTGACGCGGGAGGGATAATTAAACGGTGACCTTTCTACGGGAGGGGCTATCAAAAGTATCAAACCAATCCCATGATAAGCCGACATCATCGTTCGAAACAACATCGCATGTCAATCGAAAAGCAAACCGAAAACTGTTACACCGATATCCTGGGAACTTGTTTTCACTTTCTCATCCTAAAAAACTGCTTTCAATCCACACTCTGAAACGAAAAAAAAAAAACGAATACGAAATTCGAGTTCCAGAAATGGATTTGATTTCACCTTGGAGCATGCGTGTTCCTGGAATTTCAATTCCACCTATTCTCACCATAAGTAGCAGCCTATAAGTTTCAATTCCTTTTCGGGACATTTCTTATAATTCCAAACAAGTCCATTATGATCCATGCCAAGAAGAGAGTCACGGTCTGCTCAGCCAGTTCAGAAACCAACAATAGTTGAAGAAGTATCGATAGACAAAGAAGTAGAAGAGGAAGGGGAGGAGCAGGATCTTTTTTATGACTATGATGATGGTACTACATAGCCTTTTGCTCTATTTTCTTTTCTTTTCTTGCTCTGTTTGTTTGTTAGGAAATAAAAGAAAAGAACGTTTTTGATGACTTCAGTGAACTGTATTGCATTATAGAGTTTGTTCATTCATGGTTCAGTTTGTTCTTCTAAAGTCCAAGTATTGGAGTTACTTTGCCAGTTTTAAACTTTCTAAATGTGTAGAATAATGTGAATATGCCGAAATGGAGATGTCAATGTTCTAACTGGAAGTTTCTTGATCGTATAGAGGTATCAATAGATGATGATTCTTATTTCGAGGACGAGTTTATCGAAAATGAGACTGAACTCTATGTAAGTGTTTTCTTTCTTTCTTTCTTTCTTTAAAGTGGATTGAAACTTTGTTGAAAACGATTTTGATTTTCTTTTCTTTGTCTTTGTTTTCTGAAGGCTGGGGATAGAGTTGGAGGAGGCGGAATTAAACTCGGGGGAACATGGTGGGACAAAGAAGCATTGGCAATAGCTCAAGAGGTTTGTCAGTCCTTTGATGGTGACTTGAAAATATATGCTTTCAAGACACTGTACAATTCCACCATTCAAGTGCGCATAGAGAAGCTTACAAATAAGTAAGCATATTCTGAAACAAATTATGTGAGAAATAGATAGTTATCATACGTATATGTTCTATGAATTAGTTAGTGGGTTTATCTTTGATATTGATGTTATCAAATGGTGGTCAAGAAATTAAGTGGAAAAGACTTGACTGTTCCATGGCTAATACAATGGGGCTTTCATGGATCTGGAGGTTGTAATATGCTGAGTTCTATAATTGTTTTTGTGAAACTTAAGGTTGAAGAAGAAAGCTTGAGATTAATGTTGAATAAATTGAACTGCAATAATGAGGGAGCGTCTGTCATAACAGAGATGATATTTCTTGTTCCAAAGTCCAAACACCTCCTCAGTGTTCTTTTGCCTCTTCTGCTTATGCTTGCTGTTGTTCTTAAAAGTTATAATTTCTTCTACTCCCCTATCTGTGACTGTCATTCTAAAGTTGAGTTCTGTATAGTGTCTCAAATGTGAAAAAAATAGCCAGCCTTTTTCATAAACTTTACTATAGTCCTCATCATCTCTCAGCAAAGTGGAATTTTGACTATGTCAGTCTGTAATGTCTAAATCTCTGAGAAGTGATATTTAAGACTTATCACAGATGAACAGTGATGTGTCTAAATCTTTGATCAGTAATGTATATTGTTTCATATGAATTTGATGGGATTGCTGGTTGTATTTTGTATTCAAAATATCTCCTGAAATCTTGTACTGGGAAAATAACTCCTCAAAGTTGTTCCTATTCTTTTCTGCAACCTTTTCTTTACCTTGTAATAAATTCTTTGAGACTGATCTACACCTTTATTTTTTCTTCAAGAGACTTTTGAAGTTGATCAATAATTTTAAGTCTGTTTCTATTGGGTTCAGAACATAATCAAACGCTACTCAAAAGTTTTTCTTGACAAAAGATGGGATCATATGAAACTATGTCTCTTGGACTCAGGTGCTTACACTGAGGGTGGACATATCTCCGAGCGTCGAATTTGTCTGTATTGTAGATTTTTTTAAAATAATTTGAAGTCCCTAGCAACCATACCCTTATCAGTGTCATGTCATGTTGACACAGGTCAGGGTAAAGTGAAGAGTCAAAGTTAAATAGATGTGGAATATAATTGTAGAGTTGAAGAAAGGCATATTTTAAGGGTTTTTTTAGTGGCTGTATGCTTTTATAAAAAACGAATACAGTCTTCCCTGCCTTCAACTGGAAGGAAAAAGTTCTCTCTAGTCAACTAGAAAAAGAAAAGAGCAAGGAAGGGGCTGTATGATTTATGTAAGCTTTTCTAACATGTGTTTGAAAGGATTAGCTAACAGACACAATTACTATGTCATCGAGAGTAGTTCTGAATGTCTGAGATTTCATATGAAGTTCACTTCTTTCCTTATGCACACACAAGACTGTATCTTGTGTGGTCAGAAAACTTATATATGGTCGTTTATGCAACTAATAACAAGAAACTGTAGTCTGCCTCTAGTTAAAATGCTGGTATGGTTTAGTCACATTTATTGTAATTTATATTGCATACTTTCTGATTGTCTCATTGTTTCAGTCAATTTTCTTCCACATATTTTGCACACTATCACTTAGTCAAGATTGCATATACCGCTTTTAAGTCATAATGAATTAAAAAAGGTATGGTTCCCCTACTATGGAAGACATTTAATCTTTTTTCTACAGCCTATAGGGCATGGTTAGATGAAGCCGAGCTTGCTAAATACATATTCAACAACATATCTTTGGTGGTAAAGATTTTTTTCTTTGATTAACATTTTCTCGTTTCTCCTTTTTTTTTTTTTAAAGTGTTTGATGAGGTAGAGTAATCAATGTTCATAGGGGGTTGCCACATTGAGAGACAACATAGCATTGGACTTATCTAAAGGAGGGAGGGAGGAAGAGAGCCTAGTTCTTAGCCCTCGAATGACGCAATGTCTAGGGATAGGATCAGGGCGACATCTTACCGCCTTCAGACGAGGTCAAGAGGGGGAGTTATGGATTTGTGGGTAGGATGAGGATTTCCCTAGGGTGTTTCCTGTAGGACCCCTTGGCTCTAGTTGGGACTTTGTAAGTGAAGGGGGATGTCATGGCATTGGTTAATTTGCACTTTACCCACAACACCACACATAAGTTCTTGTACGTGCATGGGTGCACCATTGGGTGGACGGACGGAGGGAATGAGGGAGGGAGTTAGTGGGAGGGAGAGACGAGTGCTTGGCCCTCGAACGAGGCTATGTCAAGGGACATGATCAGGGCGACATCTTTTCGCCTTCATACGAGGGTCAAAAGGGGGAGTTATGGATTGGTGGGTAGGATGAGGTTTCCCAATGGTGTTTCCTGTAAGACCTATTGGCTCTAGTTGGGACTTTTCAAGGGAAGGGGGATGCTATGGCACGGGTTGATTTGCAGTTTACCCACAACGCCACACATAAGTGCTTATCTATGTGTGGGTGCACCATTGGGTCCCCCACTGATTGGAGCACACAACTATGGGCCAAGGGGCACTTGACATCCTGCCCTTCCGGGGTGTGCAAATGACACCATCATTTGCCACCCTGAGCCTATCTAGTGTGTTGCAAGCAGTGTTGTGGGGGCCTGTGGGATGTCATTTTGGAACCATTTCACGTGACGGCAAATGCCCTCGAGAAATGCATCTCTGGGTCTGCTCAGATTGTCTATAGGCTATAATTATGCATTTAGGCTACTCTAGAGGGAGATTCATATTCTAGTGGAAGACCCAAAGGAGAGAACTAAAAGGCAATGCATGGCCAATCACGTAAATTGGCCATTGACATTCGTCTATCACCTTCCCCATTCAGCTTTCCTCATTTCCTTTCCCCCATCTTGTACCCTACATACCACTCTGACTTTCCACGTAAACTGCCTTTGACATCATAATTTGAGCATTCAGGACACGTGCTGTTGACCTAGAACCACTAAGTTACTTTGATTTTAGGAGGTCAATGGAAATTAAGTAGACCCCATTCTGTGCTGGATATTGCTTAAAAGCTGAAGATGCATTCTCATATATAATTTTTCTCATCTCATGGATCTAGAGACATGTTTCCCCTTGGAAAATGGCTATGGAGATTATGGTGGAGAAAGAACATCTTTGGAGGAAAGTGGTGGATGCCAAGTTTGGGATGGAACTTAACAAATGGATATGTAGGAAAGGGATGAGGGCCTATGGAGTGGGGGTGTGGAAATGTATGCCTTTGGTTTACGTGATGGTGGGTAATGGAGAAAAAACTCGTCTTTGACATGATTTGTGGTTTGGAGAAACTTCTTTTGAAGTCCAATTTTTGGATGTTTTTGCTATTGTGAGAGATAAAGATGCCTTAATTAGTTCTTGCATTTCCTTGTCCAATCATGCGATTTCTTGGTATGTGCCTTTTATCTACATTGTCCATGATTTAGAGCTTGAGAATGTTGAAAGTTTTTTGGAGGCCTTGTATAGTTCTAGGATCGATACGGCAAAGAGAGGATATGGCTAAATGGAACAGATAAGGAATTTGAAGTGAAATCTTTTTATAAGATTCTTTTTTATGAGTCTTCTTTGGAAGGATCACCCAATTTCCCTAGGAAAGCTATTTGGTGTCCTTGTGGCCCTAAACTAGTAAGTTTTTTTTTGTGTGGGAAACCACTTGGAGGAAGATTTTTTCTGTGGATAATCTACAAAGAAGTGGGAAAGTGCTCGTTAATAGGTGTTACATTTGTAAAGGTTGCACCGAGTCCTTGTGTCATCTTTTGATGGAGTGTCCATTGGTTAAAAGCTTGTGGGAGATGACTTATTGTGTTTTGGATGTTTCTTGTGTGGCTGTTGGCTCTGTTAAAGATGAAGTGTGGGCTTGGAGTGGTATCCGTGCTTCTAAGGAGATCAAGAAAAAATAGAAGTGCTTTTGATGGCAATGAGAGGCCTATAAAAGCGATTAGATAGATGGGTCAATACCCTTAATTTTTTGTTTAAAAGGAAATATTTTGTAAATGATGTAGATCTTTTAGATTTTGTGGAGTTACTATCGTGTAGATAGTCTTTGTTTTTGAATTGCACCCCCTTAGTGCCTTTTATTACCATTTTGCTTATCAAGAAAAGACATGTTTCTCCTCAGGTGTCATTTCTTGGGGTTGAAAGGGTAGTCCAGATTCCACAGAGCTGGATCGTTTCAAGGATCGCCCTATGTATGTGAAATATTTCAGTGAGGCAGCTGCAACTGGTTCATCCACAGAAAGTGATGGTGTTTTCCGTATTGTGTCTTTTGACATGAAAGCAAAATGTTGCACCTGGGGCATAGCAGATGTGAGGATAAATAGAGAAAAAGCAAGGAAGGGAAGACCCTTTAGCAAAAAGCAGAGGGATTTTTGTTTAAGTACCAGCTTCGACTCCTTACGTTTAATCCGGTTTTATTCTGATATATGAATGTTAGATTTTTTTGCCCCCTTCTGTCCCTAAGGTTATGTTTCTGTAGGAAATTTTGGAGGTAGTGACTGATACATCAGAGTAGATACTTGTATTGACAAATAAATATTCTCATCATTCTGAATATGCCATCTTTGGCAAACCAATTTATTTTCCATATATGAGCTGTAAAGATATTTTTTCACTGTATATATTATGAATTTAATTCTCTTTATTTTCTCTAAATGAGTTGCTTGAATAGCGAAAACTCAAATAAAAAGGTCAAACTGATAGATCTATTGAGGAAACGGCACAAAGATGCTAAAGTTTGCAGTGATGGTGCCTTGAACCTGGGGTTATTTTTGAGCTTGGAAGTTGGAACTTCTTAACCTCCTTCCCTAGTCTAGGAAATAAAAGTAAGAACTTCTCGTATCATAATTCTTCATTATTATACAGGGTTAGTAAAAGCATAAAGCTGGCATGTGGAGAGTTAATTGCTGAAGTTCAAGAATTCTGTGTTCTCTAGAGTCTAGATTCTAATGCTGTGATTTGCATATGAAATTTCATGTTTTCCAACCCACATGATGCCGCAAGTTAAGTTTCATTTTCCTCAATGCACGAATGATTTTTGGTGTCCCTTTGACTGTCTGGGATCAAGGTCTCAGTTGGAACTTTCAACAGTTTCTCATTTAGGTTTGGCATGCATGAATAAAATTGTTTCTTGAGAAGTAGTTGTCTTGGGTAGCAATGCTTCAGTAGCACACAAGAAGGCGGGATTATATTGTTGTTAATCTGTACGAAGTACCCTAAGTGTCCAAATTTGTTTATTTGATGGGTCCATTTGCTTGGATCCGGCTAAATATCCAAACAGGCTCAAATTGAAGGAAATACTGAATCATCTCGTGTGCCCACACCGTGCACACATCTTTCTATTATATCCCAGCATATTTTGGTCAGTGGTACTGAATCATGGCATACTGCCTGTGATTTTGATGTGCTAGCTTCTGGTGTGTAGGAAGGAAACCTCTTCCATGCTAGGTTATGGTAACAATGGTGATCCAAGCGAATTGGCCTAAGTTATGCTTGATGTGTTGTAGTTTCTTTATGTGTGTCTGTTACCATACTATTTACTTGTAGTTTACTTTGCAGTAATAACTTTTTACTTTGGCAACCAAGGGAGGATAGTTTTATTTTCACCACCAACCAAATATATCAGATTCTTTCCACTGGCTTTTTCATTAAAACAATGAGTAACTTATTTGAAGGAATTTTTTATAACTTATTTGAAGACAATTTCTGCCATCTTCCCAATTGAACTTATTTTTGAACAGGTGAAGAGTCTGAAACTTAGATTTAGGGATGGAGACCCTAAAAAGTAGATATAGGGAAGGGCTGACTGAGGTAGTTGGTTCTATGTTGTAAGTTTCCTGTGTGCATTGAAGTAAATGTAAGTGTTCATGACAATTAACAAGGGTTGCATATGGATAGGGAAAAACTAGGTTGCCTATGCAACTTAGTTGTATAGATGCATAAATTTTTTTCTAAAGTGTCGAGCAAAAGATAATTAACTTGGACAGTTTTTTTTTGAATTGATAAAACACACAAACCCATCACTCGAACCTGAGATCTCTTGGGTCCTAAGGCCTCAGCTTTAACCATTCAGCCAAGGCCTCCTCGGCAACTTCGATAAGTTTTTATAGTCCTTTGTGTGCTTTGCAGGAACCAACACTTGGGACAGATTTGAGCTTCATGTTCACAAGTGTGTAATTGACCTATTCAGCTCCCCTGATGTGATTAAGCAAATCACCTCCATTGCAATTGAACTAGGTGTTGAGGTTGTGGTTACCATTGCAGATTCTTAAATGCATCCCCGCCATCACTTTTTGTCTCTAACTAGCTTCTTCAGTTAATTAGAAACATTCCCTCCTTGTGGCCCTTAATTGCGGGAATGTAGCCTCTCAAGGCTGAATGTATGGTTGTTGTAGGGTTATTGTAGTTTGTGTTTTGTCATACTAGTTTTTGAAGTTAAAGATTTTGTTATCTGGAACAGTATTTTTTTTCATATTTACCTTTTGTTTTAATGTGTTACTTGTAGGCATTGTTTGATATGAATATCGTGAAAAGCAGTTTCCCTGCATGATGATCAGAGTTTTTCTCCATTTTTCTTTCATAATTAAAGTGCAACTTTGAATGTGGTCAGCGATGAAATTATTTGCTATGTTGGAAGTATTTTTTGTGATCTATTTTAATCTCAAGTTTTCAGTGTGCATTATAAAACTCAAAATCAAAGTCGTTTTTGCTGTTGTCTTTAGTTATTAATGGTGGTGGCTTTTTCCATATCTCTTAATGTTCATTTGTTCCAGCAAAGTGGATTGCAAGTGTAAGAATGTTGCTTTCTCTAGATTTTGGTAATGATTGCCTAATACAAACTCTTTATGACTTGTAAAATAATTTTTAAAATGCTGGTAAAATAGTGTTTAATGTTGAGTAAAACAATTTTGAGAATAGTTTTTTTTAATAAAAATTTAGTTTCTTTAAAATAAGTTCATTTCATAAACTGTTAAAGTTTAGAAGTTTTTGGTCTAATTTTTTTTTTTTTTTTTTATGAGAAAAATAAATCATTTCATACAATCTTCCGAATGGGCATGGAAGTAAAGGCTAGCGTCTTTGTTTTTTATACAAGACAACACATTGATTTTACAAGTATTGACTAATAAACATATAATCTTTATGCTAAGATAATGAGAGCTTCACGTTTTAGTAGTATTGCTTTGCAGTAGATTATCTTGCTGTTGGTACAGCAACAAGAGGTTTCATCTTCTTTAAAACGAGCCCAAATTTCTCGTATACAAGCTTCGACTCTTTTGTTAGTTTCCAACTTTTCCATTCAAAAGAATTCAATAAGTGGCTAAAAAGTAACATTATTATTTTCTTTACTAAAGGAATTCTGGCACAAATTCTCCTCGCAGATCTAAATAGAAGAAAATTGAAATTATTTCCTTGATAGTCACATTTTCTCGCATCTTTTAAGAACCTCTCAAGTTGAAACTCCAGTGGATCCTTCTACGCCTCAAGGTCTCCTGTATTGCCCACACATTAAAGAAAATCCTTGAACCCTTAGGGACGGTGTACCTGCCCACGGTGCGGGACTCATTAAGATTGTGGGGGATTAAGAGAGAAAGAGATGGGTGCAATCGAAATGTCTCTTTTATGACTGCATCTAAGTACTGCAAATTGGGTAG
This sequence comes from Bretschneidera sinensis, assembly GCA_023935145.1. Lineage (NCBI taxonomy): Eukaryota > Viridiplantae > Streptophyta > Magnoliopsida > Brassicales > Akaniaceae > Bretschneidera > Bretschneidera sinensis. Next base: position 153,261,271 of record CM043697.1, read on the forward strand.
ATGAGAATCCTATACAATGTTGTCATTTCCTAGAACTTTCTCTAATTCTTCATAGGTTTTCCCTATTTTTTTTTTTCTGGATGCTGCAACAGTTATGTTATTACCCATTATATTGTTGTGGATGATGTATCCGTTCCTCCAACAAGGGAAGGAAAAAGATAAAAAAATGGTTGGTTTTCCTAACAATTCAACTGTCTCCCCTATAACTTGTCTAAACTCAACAGAGTCAACACCAACACTACTCCTCTCCTTCCCATGCAGGGAACCACCCCATAACATGCTCATTATCGCATTCAATATTGTTAAGAAAATTTGCTCACCAATGTTAATTGGTGAACCAAACTTTGCATAAAGCTCTTTCACCATCACTTACACCTCTTGTCGGCGAAGTGAGTAACAAGCATCAAGGCATGTGTTACTCATCATTTCGAGAACGCAAACCTTGCGTAGCTTGCGCCATTCATGACCATTAGATCTCCAAGCTATATCAAGGCCACGTATGTAACAGCTATTCCAGATGCGGCCCGGGAGGGGGGGGGGGGGGGTTGTGTGTGTGGTCACGGTTAGCGAAATAGCATGTCTTTGAGGACTTGTTTTGCTAATGAAAGTGAGCTTGTTACCACAGATTTTGCTACCCAGTTGAAGTTTAATGATTGGGCCATAAATTTGAGACAACTTGAAAAAGTAAAGATGGAATTCAAGTTCAACAAAATGAAGGTTTCATATATACGAATAGATATCAATATGATTCAAAAGCTTAAACTCATGATTTTTAAACTCAAACCATGTATATAAAGCATTTATTTTTTATTTCTTTCGAATGTGAGATAACTCGTATGTAAATATCCCAAAACAAATAATGGCAAGTATTGCAGTCAAAAGAATAGCTAATACTTTGGTGGTGGTGTGCTCATCGAGCCCATCCACCACCATGACCAACCTTCAAAGTCTTCGTTAACTAGTTTAATGAAAATTCGTTATGCTATCATGTTTTTTGATTATTGGAATATAAAGAGGATGATGAGTGTACGCAAGGTAGTGAACTTCCAGAGTTTTGATTGTTCTTGTTAGATTCTTCAAAGATGATAGGCTAACAAAGATTATTCAAGCCTAAGGAATCAAGTGTTATTGGCAAAGATAAGAGATATGATTTGTCTCTTTTTTATTATTTATTTAAAGGAAGCCGATTTGTATATTGATTTGGTCTGGTTAAGTATTTGAAATTAGGATCTATTTGTGGTTAGATAAAAATAGGATTTTCGAAGATGCTTACCTTAATTCAATTTAACAACCAAATTGAAGTGTACTGTAGTTGCTAATTTTCTTTTATATATTTACAGCGATATTTAATCTATTTTTAATTTCTATCTATTTTTATAATTATCATATTTTTATACAAGAGAGTTATTAACAAAATGAATTGAAATCAGAACATCAAATACATTTGAATTGAAATAATAACCATCAATCTCAGAATTGCTAATATCATGTTAGACCAAGAATTAATCAACTCTTGGAAAATAAACTTGGAAAAAGACATATAGGTGGAACAGGTCGTTAGTCTTCTACTTTGATTTAATATTAAAAGTTAATAATATAAAAAATATTTCTTTTTTTTTTTTGGTTTCCTTGTGTATAAAAACTAGCAGTAGAAGAGATTTGGATAAAGGGTTGTGTTCTTTGTGAGGATCTTTTGGGATATCTTGAGAGAATGGGTACTAGGTGGTGGTTTGTTGGGTTCTTAATCGGTGTGGGGTTGTCTTTTGTGAATAGTAGTAATGTGCCAGTTGAGGATCTGGTGGTGAGTTTGCCTGGCCAACCAAAGGTTGGGTTCCGGCAATTTGCTGGGTATGTTGATGTTGATGTCAAGGCTGGTAGGAGCTTGTTTTATTACTTCGCTGAGGCAGAGGAGGACCCTGACGAGAAGCCCCTCACTCTTTGGCTCAATGGAGGTTGGTCTGTAGTCATTCTTTTTTCACTTTTTCAATTGAATCAGCTTGTCATATGTGAGAATTAAAGTCACTCATATTGAGATCCTTTATTTTTTCTGAAATTCTATTTTCTGTTTGGACTCTTTGCCACATAGTTTGTGATGGGTTCTTTCTAGTTTATTTTATTTTACAAACTTCTAGTTCTAGCTGCTTTGTTTACTGCACTTTTTTGGCTTTGGTTCCCTTTTTTGCATACCAATTAATCATCGATTCTCTGATCCAGAGGTTTTAAGAATTATCTTCTGTTACTGTTAATTTGTTAAACCAAAGATTGATATTAACATTCCGTGTTCAGGCCCCGGTTGCTCCTCCATTGGAGGTGCCTTTACATCGTTGGGTCCATTTTACCCGACAGGTGATGGTCGAGGCCTTCGAAAAAATTCGATGTCCTGGAATAAAGGTATAATTCATAGCATGATTTTTGGATGTAAATATTCATTATTACAAATTTTTTTTTAAACTCACCTCTGTTTCTTATTACCCTTTTCTAGCATCAAATCTCCTCTTTGTTGACTCGCCAGCGGGAGTAGGATGGTCATACTCAAATACAACTTCTGATTACACTACCGGGGATGCTTCTACTGGTAAAGTGAATGGCTCATGACCAAATATCCTGATTGTTTACTTTGTACTGATCTAAGCTAAATTTCTTGTTCTTGACAGCCAGGGATATGCGTCTGTTTTTGTTGAAATGGTACGAGAAGTTCCCAGAATTGAAAACTAGAGAATTGTTTCTTACAGGACAAAGCTATGCAGGTGTGCAAATTAGTCATGCAAGTTTTGTATAGTAATGGACAAATTTGTGAAATTGAGACGTGAATTCAATTTTTAAAATATTATCTTGCAATATTGAACAATGAGAAGAATTGGCCATATGATATCAGAAGCTTTTGTTTAATTTTTTGACACGAAAAGCATAACTAAAGATATTGCGCCTTTTCTAACTTGAGCTACACAATGTTGGATATTAACTTTTAACAGGAACCTTACATGTATAAATGCTGTTTTACAGGGCATTACATACCACAGTTGGCTGATGTCCTACTGGACTATAATCAGCATTCAAATGGTTTCAAGTTCAATATCAAAGGAGTTGCAGTAAGAAAATTTGAAACTGAAATTCCCTGCCTATGTTCATCTAAAAGAACTCTGTTCCCTGCCTATTTGCGTAACTTGTTTAATAATTTCACTTGGCTTCTCTCTGTTTAGATTGGAAATCCACTTTTCAGATTCAATAGAGATATTCCATCAAGATACGATTACTACTGGACACATGGAATGATTTCCGATGAAATTCACCTCACCATCATGAATGAGTGTGATTTTGATCATTTTACTTATGCAGATCCCCACAACGTATCCGATTCATGCAACCAAGCTAGAGATGAGGCAACTCGCATTTAGTGATGATTATATAAATGGTTTTGATGTCCTTTTTGATGTTTGTTATCCGTCCATAGCAGAGCAAGCTCTGCGATTGGGGAAGATGGTATACTTTATTATTCATATTACAGTTTTTCCATTGCTTATTCTCTTGGTATTTTGTTGTTTATATTTGTAATTATCCATTTTTCTCATGTGTACAGGCTACTAAGATAAGTTTTGGGGTTGATGTGTGTATGGATTATGAAATTCAATTCTATTTAAATCTTCCTGAGGTACAAAAGGCTCTTCATGCAAATCGGACTGAATTACCTTACAGTTGGTCCATGTGCAGTAGGTAAGCGATATATCTGGCAAAATATAAGTTATATTTCAAGCATCCTATGTATGAGGTGTCCTGTTTAGGATTGGCGATTATCCTTCGCGTAATATTTTTAAGGCTTACATTTGTGGTTTAACATTATGTACTAAATTACCTTTTGCAATTTTTTGTGCTGGACAGTGTTTTAAATTATAGTGATACTGATGGTAACATCTATATTCTTCCTATACTCAAAAGGATTATCCAAAATGGTATTCCAGTTTGGGTGTTCAGGTACGTTGTAGAGGCAGAATGCTTGGTTGTCTGCTGAATTTTTCAGTTGGTATCTTTCTCTTCTTTTTTCCCCGTAAATCTGGTTGATAAGTACAGAATGATTTGATTGCAGCGGAGATCAAGATTCCGTTGTATCGCTATTGGGTTCTCGGACACTAGTCCGTGAATTAGCGGATGATATGAATTTCAAGGTTTCAGTCCCTTATGGAGCCTGGTTTCATAAAGGCCAGGTATTGATGAACCTTGAGTTGTGTTGAGTTGCTGGTGTTTATGCTTATGATGAATCATAACATGCTGTTGTTTTCTGATTTTTCTTCATTTGTATGTATAGGTGGGAGGTTGGGCAACTGAATATGGAAATTGGTTGACTTTTGCCACGGTAAGGGGTGCAGGCCATAGAGTACCCTTTTCACATCCATCAAGAGCTTTGCATCTGTTCAGTTCATTTGTTCGTGGCCAGAGATTGCCGAATACTACCACTCCTTCAATTGATGATTAAGAAGATTACAAGTAGCTATAGCATTCTGGCAGTTCCAACCCGTTTTGTAACTTTCTATTTCCTTAACCAGAAGGCCAAAAAAAAAAAACACAGTAAGTAATCCTTTGTCCTCTCCCTTCCCAAAGCAGCAGTTAGTAACAGGAATTTCAGCAACAATAATGAGAATGAAAGGAGCATTTCAATTGTACGGATCAGAAGAAATGGAATGAGTTCATAGGATTTCAGTAGTTGAATTGCATTGCACCTTTTTCTTTTTTCAATAAGAATGCACAAGTTGTTAGAATGAAATGCAAAAGCATTTGTGTAGATGCAGCTCCTTGATATTTAAGGCTCTTGCAAATGCTTTTTAAACTTGAGAAATTTATATGAATTATAACATTTTTACGGATAAGAGATGTTTCAACTGACTATACAGGCAAGTAAGAGAAACTATTTCATACTCCAAAAGGAGGTTGCTTTCCAATTACTACAATTTTGCATCGTTTATCCATCATTCGCAATAATTGTAAAACATTTTCTTAAAAATTGAATTTGTGTTAGAAAATTATAAAATAATGTGAATTAAAAATCAAGTTTTAAAATTGAATTTATTATTTTAATCTTTATACTTTAAAATTGATTTCATAAAGTGTTCAAATTTTATCAAGGACGATGACTTTGTCATCCTTGATTCAAAGATGCTCATGTTCGAGGTGCATGCATTTAGACGTTTTTTCTCTGAGGTGTAAAAATGTATATATCCCTTTAAGTTTTTTTAATAACATTAAAATTTTAAAAAAAATGTAAATCAAAAGCTTGAACCTATAACTTAATGAGTAAAAATATAAATCTTAACTATTACACTGAAGATAATTTTAATCTTTAAGAAAATTAAATCCAAAAGATCGATAGAAAATAATGTCTAGGTACCTGACAATAATAAATTAAATTACTTGCATTTCTACTTGTAAAATAATTGTATGCTTTCAAGTCAACAAATGTTGCAGTTCCTTTCTCATTCTATCAGCCACTTCAGGATTTTTATTGAGAAAAAACAGATCAAGTGGCCCAGATATTTTAGATCCAAAATATACTGGAGATTTCATTAATGCTATACTGTGAGCTTCAAGATTATTGTTTGGACTGATTCTCACTGGGTTGAATCATTTGCAAGAAGAAACAAAATGCGTGAAAAGACGATATATAGCATTATATATATTTATGTCCACAGCTCCAATGTGTATGCTTGGGTAGAAGTTCTGATAAATATGAAACCAAAACCCATTCTCCAGTGTTGTTCACATGGTAAATTACTCGAACAAGGTTATTATTATAAATGCTGCACCAAATACAGTGTTGATGCCGATAAATTGCTGTTAACTTGGGGTCAATTCCCTGGGATCTGCACAAGTAGGATGGGTGAACTAGAAAGTCCGTGGAGGGAGAGTAGGGGGAGGCCTCCTTGGACGCTCAGACGCTCTTATTAGCACGAGGGCACGGTAAGATGGTGGGTACTAGTTAGTGTCGTGAATTTGTGAAGAATGAAGAATATATATTGGATCTACATACCTTAAGCCTTTTATAGTCTTATGAGGTAAAGTCGATCACATGGGAGGGATGGTTCCATTCCTGTGATCTCGCATTTCTGCAGTAAAATCTCAGTCGCGTGTTTAGACGATTGTATGCCCGGGCGTGGTTTGGGCTGTCAATCGCGCTTTGATGTGGCGATTGCATGTCTCACTCATTCCACGTGTCTTTTGGCCGTAAGACAGAAATCAGACACGCGCTAGTGGCCCATTGGTGACATGTGGCACCGTGTGTCGACGGCCCATTGGCTACAGGTGACTCCACGTGTTGATGGTCCATTGGTTGTGGCTGTTGTGGGTTCCATCACAGGCCCTCCACTTCCTCAAGCACTTGTGTGCTTCGAGGAAGTATGGCATGATATTGTCCCGTGGCCGTGTATTTGTACTTAAGAATGATGGGCATTTATAAGATTTTGGGCCGAGCTCGGACTTAGAGACTCTAGGCCGAGCATGTGACAAGTAGCTCACACGCTCGGACTTGGAGATTCTGGGCCGAGCATGTGACAAGCAGCCCACACGTTCGGACTTGGAGATTCTGGGCTGAGCATGTGACAAGCAGCCCACATGCTCGAACTTGGAGATTCTGGGCCGAGCATGTGACAAGCAGCTCGCATGCTCGAACTTGGAGATTTTGGGCCGAGCATGTGACAAGCAGTTCACAAACTCGGACTTGGAGATTTTGGGTCGAGCATGTGACAGCATGTGACGAGCAGCTCACATGCTCGAATTCGGAGATTCTAGGAGACTTTTGGGCTTCTCTTCTAGGGGCTTTTCTCTTTGGGCCTCCTAGGGCCTTTTATCCTTTCTAGGCCCTTTAGGGTTTCTTCTTTTCATGGCATCAGAATGCATTAAATCGGGGGGCCACTTTTTGGATGGCGGTGTGCATTTATTTGATTGCCTGCTTTTCGCTTAGGAGAGAGTGAACGATGCTTGGGGTTTAGGAGGCATCGCACCTGTATAGCAGTTGGAACCTTGGGGAGTGCAAACGGTGTCTTGGTGACATCAAAGGTCACGTCCCTTCAGCAGTAGGGAAATTAACACAGGTGTGTCCAACAAACCTAACAAATAAAGCCTCATTTTTCCATAAGCTTCAATTAGCCATTTGAAGTTAAAAAAAGAAAGGCTAATTATGCTAATTTTGAAGTTTCAAATATTCAAGTCAATATGTTGAACGAATTTGTCAAGAAGTGAATCAGCATCTATTGGACTCTCTTGGAAATATCCCAGCCTTTAATTTGTTGTCTCTAGTCATTTATTATGTTGTCTAGCATTTATTATGTTGTCTATGGTCTTTATTAGGTTGTCTAGTATTTATTATGTTATCTCGGTGGGTTACGAGTTGAAATCAGTGATGTGGTGCAGCTACAACCATATTGGACTTACAATGACGTTTGCAAACTAGCTATGAAGGTGGAGAAGCAACTGAAAGAAAAACATGGCAATAGTTTTCGATCGTTTATTCGAGATGGAGTTTCTAATAATGAGAGTGGTTCCACTTTTAACACCACGATCATACCTAAGACAGCCATGGCCGAGCCAAAGAATGAAACTACATCAGGTTCAAATCGTCTAATCACTTCCAATACAACTCGAAGGTGTTTCAAATGTCAAGGTTTTGGACATATTGCTTCTGATTGTCCAAATCGCAAAATAGTGGCTCTTTTGGAAGAAGATATGGAAATAGAAGGTGAGAATGAATTTTCACTAGAAACTAATGAACATGTTGCTATGGAAGAAGAAATTACTTATGCTGATCGAGGGGAGTCTCTTGTGGTTCAAAGAAGCCTCAAAGTAACCTATGTGGAAGATGAATGGTTGCAGAACAATATTTTTCATATTAGATGCACTTCTCATGAAAAGATCTGTAATGTCATCATTGATGGAGGAAGTTGTGAAAACGTGGTGGCCTCAACAATGGTGGAGAAACTGAAGTTAAAAACTGAAGATCATCCGGAACCTTACAAACTCTAGTGGCTTCGCAAAGGTAATGAAGTGAAGGTAAATAAAAGATGCTTGGTTGAATTTTCCATAGGAAAAATTATAAAGATGTTGCAGTTTGTGACATAGTACCTATGGATGCTTGTCATTTGTTGCTTGGTAGACCTTGGCAGTATGATAGAAAGACTAAGCATGATGGTTTCAAAAATACTTATTCTTTTGAAAAGGATGGAGTTAAGGTCCTTTTGGTTCCATTGAAAATGGTTCATGTTCCTAAACCATCTTTTGGGGAAGGAACTAATTTGTTGACCAGATCTGGGGTTGAGAAAGCATTGAATAAGCATGGTGAAGGCTTTGCAATTGTGGTAAGGAAAGGAGGAAAGTTCCAATGGAATGAAGAAGGCCAAAAGAGTTTTGAGGATCAAGAAGACCAGGTGGACTTGGGGGCAAGTCTTCATCAACTGGGGGAGACTGACACAGGTGTGTCCAACAAATCCAACAAATAAGGCCTCATTTTTCCATAAGCTTCAATTAGCCATTTGAAGTTAAAAAAAAAAGCTAATTATGCTGATTTTGAAGTTTCAAATATTCAAGTCAATATGTTGAACGAATTTGCCAAGAAGTGAATCAGCATCTATTGGACTCTTTTCGAAATATCCCAGCTTTTAATTTGTTGTCTCTAGTCATTTATTATGTTTTCTAGCATTTATTATGTTGTCTAGCATTTATTATGCTGTCTATGGTCTTTATTAGGTTGTTTAGTATTTATTATGTTGTCTCTAGTATTGATTATGTTGTCTAGAGTTTCATTTAATGTAATTTCGTTTTCTTATGCTTGGAGGGTTGTTCTAAGCATCTATATAAGCTATTTGGCTGGAATGAAAGAAAGATAGAGAATTTTCAGAAAATAAGTTTTGTGCTTTCTTAGAAGAAGGATTTCTTCTGTTTTAACTCTTATCCCTTGGGTGGCCTTCCTTTGGGTGGCGAGTTTGGTTTCTATATCTCATTGGTGGATTCCATTGAGTGGTGGGCCGATCTATCTTTGTTTGGTTTCTGTAACTCATTAGTGGATTCCATTGAGTGGTGAGCCAATCTATCTTTTATTTTGAGTGTATCATATTTACATATCCTTATCCCAAACACATAGATCCAGCCATCCCCCTATTAATCGGAACATCTATTTGAGTTTCCATACTAATTTCATTCCAGTTGGAAATTCCATAAAAAAGTTTCTGGTATCATAAATTAATGCCACTCGTTCCTGATGCTTTTAACCCTGTATAAGGGTGGTTTCTTCCCCTCTTCTACTTGCTTCACTTTTTTGTTTTCTTTGAGTTTTTGAGAGAAAAGGAAATTTTGAGAGCGCGCGGAGTTGATTTGGAGATTTGGAAGGAGGTCTTGGTAGATTGGTTGGAGTTGGTCGAGGTCGCTAGAAGAGCTTGAAGTTGGGTGGTAATCGTTGGAGAGGTGCTTGTTGCAAGGAGATCGAGGCCGTGTACGCAAGTCGCGAACAACCTAGTCTTCCTGTCCTTTTACCATGTCTTAGTCTACAATTAGTAGTGGTAGTGAGGACGAGATCTGTCACGGGAGCTGGAGGAGGCCATAAGTGTCTCCTCTAGTGAGGACGAATCCTCAGTGGAGGTTGGTCCTCTAGAGGGCCCACTTGCCATAGTTCCCTTCATCCCTGGGGAGGAGGATGAAGAAAGTGAGGAGGGGTCTCTTCTGATGATCCTGCATTCTGCACATGTATATGTTTGTGGGGCCATTACTGTAGCTAAGAGTATCCGCATGGCAGGTTCAACACGGGATCTTGTGATACTTGTCGATGAATCAATTAGTGAGTATCATAGAAGTGGCTTGGCAGCTGCTGGGTGGAAGATTCATACAATTCAACGAATTAGGAACCCGAAGGCTGAACCAGATGCATACAATGAATGGAATTACAGCAAATTCCGTCTCTGGCAATTGACAGAGTACGACAAGATCATTTTCATTGATGCTCATCTGCTTATACTTAGGAATATCGATTTCCTGTTTGAGATGCCTGAAATATCAGCTACAGGGAACAATGCTACACTGTTCAGCTCTGGTATGATGGTTGTTGAACCATCAAATTGTACATTCCAGCTTCTAATGGATCACATCAATGAGATTGAGTCCTACAATGGTGGGGATCAGGGGTATCTGAATGAGATATTTACGTGGTGGCACCGGATTCCGAAACACATGAACTTCTTGAAGCATTTTTGGGAGGGTGATGAGGTAGAGAAGAAACGGATGAAAACTCGCCTCTTTGGGGCTGATCCGCCTATCCTTTATGTCCTCCACTATCTGGGTAATAAACCGTGGCTATGTTTCCGGGACTATGACTGTAACTGGAATGTGGATGTTTTGCAGGAGTTTGCTAGTGATGTTGCTCACAGAAGGTGGTGGAAGGTGCACGATGCCATGCCAGAAAATTTGCAAAAGTTCTGCTTGCTAAGGTCCAAGCAGAAGGCGCAATTAGAGTGGGATAGGAGGCAAGCTGAGAAAGGAAATTACACGAATGGCCATTGGAAAATCAAGATAAAAGACGAGCGTGTAAAGACATGTTTTGAGGACTTCTGCTTCTGGGAGAGTATGCTATGGCATTGGGGTGAACAAAATTGGACGGATAATGCAACCTCTACTCCATCACCACCTGCTTTGACTAAAGCAGCTCTCACTTCATTGTGACACTTTTGTTCGTCATTGTTATATTTTCTGTGTAGATGACATAGTTAAACACATACTCCTATAAAAGTTCCAATCACTTTAATAAGGAAGTGTATCCTTTTTTTTTTTTTAAGAATTTTTCTGTACTCAGGTCAATGACTTCCGCACACCATTCTTCCCATGTGAAAAATTGGAACCCAATCTTCTTCAATCTGTGTACGAATATGACAGATTTATGCACCTGTAATGTTTTTGGGGTCTGGATGGAAGTCGCGGGATATATCATGATTTAGCTTTGCTGCCTCAAAATTCTTCTGTACCAAAATTTGGCTGCAGACATTGTGTGTGGTCTCCTTCAGAAATGTGAGATAAGTTCACCTTTCTGTCCAAATTTTACGGTCTTTCTAGTCAAAGGAAAAATTTATGACCTGTTTAATTGTGCTTTTTTTTTTTCCTTAACATTTTCTTTCTTGCTGTACATTCTGAACAAATTTTTTTTTTAATTTTTTGTAAACATTTAGACAAAATATTGAAAAAATGAAAGAAAAATATTATTTTTGAAATTATGTCGAAGAAGATGAAAAAAATATTGTTTTTTGAATTATAAGAAAAAAAATGTTTTGCACAAGTAAGTGGGCCTTTATTCCACAAATTAAACTCGACAACCTATCATGATTGTAGTTTTTCTTTCTGTATCAAAAGTCAACTATAGAAGTTGGGCATCTCCGTTCGTCAAAAGAAAAAGGAAATTGTTTTGGAAAGGAAGCTAGCGTGAGTGTGACGCGGGAGGGATAATTAAACGGTGACGATTCTCTAGGAGGGGCTATCAAAAGCATCAAATTCAAACCAATCCCATGATAAGCCGACATCATCGTTTTCAGAAGGCGATCCTTCCCGTTCGAAACAACATCGCATGTCAATCGAAAAGCAAACCGAACACCGTTACACCGATTTCCTGAGAACTTGTTTTCACTTTTTCATCCTAAAAAACTGCTTTCAATCCACACTGAAACGAAAAACAAAAAACTTATAGGAAATTCGAGTTCCAGAAATGGATTTGATTTCACCTCGGAGCATGCGTGTTCCTGGAATTTCAATTCCACCTATTCTAAGTAGCAGCCCATAAGTTTCAATTCCTTTTCGGGACATTTCTTATAATTCCAAACAAGTCCATTATGATCCATGCCAAGAAGAGAGTCACAGTCTGCTCAGCCAGTTCAGAAACCAACAATAGTTGAAGAAGTATCGATAGACAAAGAAGTAGAAGAAGAAGGGGAGGAGCAGGATCTTTTTTATGACTATGATGATGGTACTACATAGCCTTTTGCTCTATTTTCTTTTCTTTTCTTGCTCTGTTTGTTTGTTAGGAAATAAAAGGAAAGAACGTTTTTGATGACTTCAGTGAACTGTATTGCATTATAGAGTTTGTTCATTCATGGTTCAGTTTGTTCTTCTAAAGTCCAAGTATTGGAGTTACTTTGCCAGTTTTAAACTTACTAAATGTGTAGAATAATGTGAATATACCGAAATGGAGATGTCAATGTTCTAAGTGGAAGTTTCTTGATCGTATAGAGGTATCAATAGATGATGATTCTTATTTCGAGGACGAGTTTATCGAAAATGAGACTGAACTCTATGTAAGTGTTTTCTTTCTTTCTTTCTTTCTTTCTTTAAGTGGATTGAAACTTTGTTGAAAACGATTTTGATTTTCTTTTCTTTGTCTTTGTTTCCTGATGGCTGGGGATAGAGGTGGAGGAGGCAGAATTAAACTCGGGGGGACGTGGTGGGATAAAGAAGCATTGGCAATAGCTGAAGAGGGTTGTCCATCCTTTGATGGTGACTTGAAAATATATGCTTTCAAGACACTGTACAATTACACAATTCTGTTAGAATTTAAGAGAGTAAAGAGATGTGAGAATTGAAGAGAGTAAAGAGATTGTACATATGCTTAGTTGAGTTCATATTATTGAGAATACAATTAAGAGTATATATAGGTTGTTAAAGGAAAAAGACATTCCTTAAAACAAGGAAGAAAACATGGCCTAAAGTAAGCCTTAAAACAAGGAAGAAAACATGGCAAGTGTGGGTGAAGTTGAATAGTTAGTGACCCTAATTAAAGAAAAGAATATGGACTTTGCCATCCATTGACAGCCCCCCTCAAATTGATGCAGGTTGATCAATAAGCATCAATTTGCTGCTTAAGAAGCAATGTCGATGGCGAGTGAGCGCTTTGGTGAAGATATCAGCAATTTGTAGGTCAGTGGAAACATGTGGAAGAGTGATAACACTAGCTTCAAATGCTTCGCGGATAGAGTGACAGTCGACTTCAATATGCTTCGTGCGCTCATGATAGACAGGATTGGTCGTGATCTGAATAGCACTTGTATTATCAGCATGTAGAGGTGTAGGATCAGTTGCAGAAAAATCTAGCTCAGCAAGCAAACCTCGAAGCCAAATAATTTCGGAACAAGCAAGAGACATCGCCCAATACTCAGATTCTGTAGATGACTTAGAAACTCTGTCTTGCTTTTTACTCTTCCATGAGATCAATGCATCACCTAAGAACACACATCAACCAGTAATGGAGCGACGTGTATCAGCACAACCAGCCCAATCAGCGTCGCTATAAGCAGTAAGTCGAGGAGAATTGCCTGCAGGAAAGAATAAGCCACGGGCAGAAGTGCCCTGAACATAGCGTGTGATCCTACAGACAGCAACCAAATGAAGGTGACGAGGGGTCTGAAGAAATTGGCTGACTTGTTGTACTGCAAAGGAAATGTCCGGTCTAGTAATGGTGAGGTAGACAAGACTGCCCACCAATTTTCGGTATAAACTAGGATCAGCAAGTAAATCATCCTCCTCTTTGCGAAGCTTGACATTCAATTCCATGGGAGTATCAACAGAAGTGGCCTCCTGTAGGCCTGCTGTAGCCACCAGGTCACTAGCATACTTATGTTGATTGAGTGAAATACCCGACGGACTACGATGCACCTCAAGACCGAGAAAATATGTAAGAGACCCAAGATCTTTCATATGAAAGGACTCGGAGAGATGGGTCTTGAGCCAGCCAAGTAAAACAGAATTGGAACCAGTAATCACAATATCATCAACATAAACTAAAAGAACAACAATACCCATGTCTGATTTTCGAAGAAACAAGGAAGTGTCATACTTGCTCTGCTTGAATGAGAATTGTAATAAATTAGTTCGAAATTTATCAAACCAAGCCCTTGGAGCTTGTTTGAGACCATAAAGGGAGCGACGAAGCTTACACACATGTGAGTTTGGAGAAGGAAACAATCCCGGGGGTGGCTTCATATAAATACACTCTTTAAGATCCCCATGAAGAAAAACATTCTTGACATCCATCTGATGTAGTGGCCAATCATTGGAAGCAGCAAGAGCTAGAATCGTACGAACAGTGGTCATCTTAGCCACAGGAGCAAAGGTTTCTTCATAATTAACACCATATTCCTGTTTATTTCCAAGTGCAACAAGCCGAGCTTTATAACGATCCAAACTTCTATCAAATCGAACCTTGACGGAGTAAACCCATTTGCAACTCAGGGGGACTATAGTGGAAGGACAAGGTGCAATGTCCCAGGTGTGATTGGCCTCTAAAGCAGCAATTTCTTCCTGCATAGCTTGTCGCCAACAATCATGCTTGACAGCATGTGAGTAGCATGTGGGAATATCAAAATTGGACAATGCAGCAGTAAGAGCAGAAGCAAACCACCCATACCTATCCGGAGGTAAAGATATTCGAGAAGAGCGACGTACCAAGTGTTCTGAAGGTGCTGCAACTGACTGGAGCATGGTAGGATCAGATATCGGTTGAGTCATCGGAAGAGATTGTGAGCGGGAGCGTCTCGTATATACAATACCTGGTTTAAAGCGAGAGCTGACTTGATGAAGATCTGAAAATTGTTGCTCAAAGGAGGGGAGAACCACCGTAGAAGAAGAGGGCACAGAGGACATAGGAAAGAAATGTTGATTTTCAAAGAAAATAACATTCTTAGAAATACGTGTACGATGTAAGGTAGGATCATAGCAAACAAATCCCTTTTGACATACATTATATTCCAAGAATGCACATCTAACAGATTGAGCAGATAATTTATGTCGCTCGTGGGGAGGTAAATGGACAAAACATACACAACCAAAGATACGGAGATTATCATAACTAGGTTGTTTAGCAAACAAGCGGAAATAGGGAGACTCCATGTGTAAAATTTGGGAAGGTAAACGATTAATCAAGTGAGTAGTAGTTTTCAAAGCCTCGACCCAGAACATTGATGGAACATATGATTCTAACAAGAGAGTACGTACCACATCAAGAAGATGACGATTTTTGCGTTCGGCTACTCCATTCTGTTGGGGAGTAGCAGGACATGAACGTTGATGAATAATACCTTTAGAAGCCAAGAATTCCTGAAACTCAGTAGACAAATATTCACCACCAGAATCTGCGCGTAATGTCTTAATAGTCGCAGAAAATTGATTGTCAACATACGCTAAAAAATTAGTGAAAGTACGAAAAACCTTAGATTTAGAGCGAAGAAAATAAACCCAAGTGAATCTGCTATAATCATCAATGAAAGTCACATAATATTTAAATTTTTCATGTGAACTAACGAGGGAAGGTCCCCAAACATCACTATGGATAAGATCAAAGCAGTGAGAAGCTCTGCTAGCATGTAAAGGAAATGGAAGAATTTTGCTTTTACCAAGTTTGCAAGAATCACACTTAAGAGATAAAGAAGAACGTTCTTCATTATCAAGAAAACCAGAGTGCAATACATGAGATAAGATCTGAGTATTGGGATGCCCTAAACGACGATGCCACACCATACTCAGATTTGGAACATTATTGCAAGAAAGAGACTTAATAGACGAAACTGGAGAAATTACTGGGACAGATAAAAATAGTGGAAACAAGCGCCCCACTTTAGGTCCCTTCGCGATCAGTTCTCCCGTTACCTGGTCCTGTACAACACAACCATCACCAGAAAAGTTAACAACACAATTGTTAACAAATAATTGACCAACAGAAATAGGATTCGTGGAAAGTTGAGGAGCAAGAAACACATCAGTGAATTTAGAAGAGGCATCTCCGACAACAGCGATTGGTAAAGAACTGCCATTGGCAGTCTGAATGGCAGATGGACCAACATAGGGTCGAACATGACACAGAGCGGTGGGAGTATTCATTATGTGATTAGAGGCCCCCGAGTCTACGTACCAGAGTTTGGTAGAATTTTTACCTTGAAACCCCATTACAGATAATGCTGAAATTAGCATCTGTTGCACCATTTCGGGTGTGCAGTAATTCGCTGCAGGAGGTGCCGGAACTGGGGAGGCACTGGAAGAAGAGCCAAGAGCTGCGGAGGGTACAATAACAGAAGTCTGAAATACTTGAGCCTGATGATTCTGTGGGCAAAGACGACATTCTTTGATGATGTGACCCTTCTTCTTACAATAAGAGCAGTATTTCTTGGGACAATTAGCAATAATATGCTCATATTCCTTACAGCAAAAACACTGCAAGTTTTTAGAATGCGTAGGCGATTTGCGTCCTTGGGCAGCATAAGCAACAGTTCCTGGACTACCATAAGATTGCTCCAGAGCGGCTTGAGTACTAAGACGTTGTTCTTCACGAAGTAACTCACCAAGAGAAGGAACAGGAGATCTATTCAGCAGAGAGGAGCGAATAGATTCATATTCCGGGCGTAGTTTCATAAGAAATTGATCACGCCATCTAGTTTCGTGGAGTTGCTGAATAGTCGAAAGAGTGGGAACAGGAACAGTCGCTGTAACAAGATCAGTATAGTCAGTCCAAAGAATCAAAAAGGCCGAGTAATAGTCTTGGATGGAAAGACTGCCATGTTGAAAGGTGGCAATTGCATGCTCTAACTGAAAGCGATAAGCATCATTATCTTGATGATAAACTTTCTTCAGATAAGTCCACATGGATTGAGCAGAGCGATGAGTACGCAAGTTGGTGACAATATGTGGCTCCACCGAACCAAGAAGCCAAGACATGATCCGAGCATCAAGCACAATCCAAGAAGGAGAAGACCCAACATCCTTCTATTGGTCTGTATTGGATGTTTGTGCGACATCCGTGCCATCGATATGGCCCCAAAGTTCTTTTCCCTTGAGGAAATTTTCAAACTGAAAAGCCCATGTAGAGTAATTTTTGCCCGTAAATTTGACACACACAGGTACAAAGTCCATTGCAAATAAGTGCAAAAAAAAAATAGCCCGACCAAAAAAATACCGAAACCACCCAAAGCAGAAAAAAAAAAAACAAACTACCAAAGAGATCTGAGAACAAAAAAAAAATACCAAGAAATCTGAGACCCAAAGCCACAAAACACCTCTCTGAAAATAGAGGATGTTGTGAATGCCGAAACTGCTCAAACCAAAAAAATAGGAGGTGCCGACAACACCAACCCAGAAAGAGAAGACCGAAAAACAACAAAAAAAAAACTTTCACGTCGGGTTCACCGAGAACAACACAGAACACGCCGAAACACAAAACCGAGAAAAATTACAAACGAGAGAAGAACCTAAGCAACTGGCTCTGATACCATGTTAGAATTTAAGAGAGTAAAGAGATGTGAGAATTGAAAAGAGTAAAGAGATTGTACAAATGCTTACTTGAGTTCATATTATTGAGAATACAATTAAGAGTATATATAGGTTGTTAAAGGAAGAAGACATTCCTTAAAACAAGGAAGAAAACATGGTCTAAAGTAAGCCTTAAGACAAGGAAGGAAACATGGCCTAAAGTAAGCCTTAAAACAAGGAAGAAAACATGGCCTAAAGTAAGCCTTAAAACAAGGATGAATATATGGCAAGTGTGGGTGAAGTTGAATAGTTAGTGACCCTAATTAAAGAAAAGAATATGGACTTTGCCATCAATTGACAAATTCAAGTGTGCTTAGAGAGGCTTACAAATAAGTAAGCATCTTCTGAAACAATTTATGTGAGAAATAGAATGTTATCATACCTATATGTTCTATGAATTAGTTAGTGGGTTTATATTTGATATTGATGTTATCAAACGGTGGTCGAGAAATTAAGTGGAAAAGACTTGACTGTTCCATGGCTAATACAATGGGGCTTTCATGGATCTGGAGGTTGTAATATGCTGAGTTCTATAATTGTTTTTGTGAAACTTAAGGTTGAAGAAGAACGCTTGAGATTAATGTTGAATAAATTGAACTGCAATAATGAGGGAGCCTCTGTCATAACAAAGATGATATTTCTTGTTCCAAAGTCCAAACACCCCCTCACTGGTCTTTTGCCCTCTTCTGCTTATGCTTGCTGTTGTTCTTAAAAGTTATAATTTCTTCTACTCCCCTATCTGTGATTATCATTCTAAAGTTGAGTTCTACATAGTGTCTCAAATGTGAAAAAACTAGCCAGCATTTTTCATAAACTTTACTATAGTCCTTATCATCTCTCAGCAAAGTGGAATTTTGACTATGTCAGTCTGTTATGTCTAAATCTCTGAGAAGTGACATTTAAGGCTTATCACAGATGAACAGTGATGTGTCTAAATCTTTGATCATTAATGTATATTGTTTCATATGAATTTGATGGGATTGCTGGTTGTATTTTGTATTCAAAATATCTCCTGAAATCTTGTACTGGGAAAATAACTCCTCAAAGTTCTTCCTATTCTTTTCCGCAACCTTTTCCTTACCTTGTAATAAATTCTTTGAGACTGATCTACGCCTTTATTTTTTCTTCAAGAGACTTTTGAAGCTGATCAATAATTTTAAGTCTGTTTCTATTGGGTTCAGAACATAATCAAAAGCTACTCAAAAGTTGTTCTTGACAAAAGATGGGATCATATGAAACTATGTCTCTTGGACTCAGGTGCTTACACTGAGGGTGGATATATCACCGAGCGTCGAATTTGTCTGTATTCTGTAGATTTTTTTTTAAATAATTTGAAGTCCCCATCAACCATACCCTTATCAGTGTCATGTCATGTTGACACAGGTCAGGGTAAAGTGAAGAGTCAAAGTTAAATAGATGTGGAATATAATTGTAGAGTTGAAGAAAGGCATATTTTAAGGGTTTTTTAGTGGCTGTATGCTTTTATAAAAAAACGAATACATTCTTCCCTGCCATCAACTGGAAGGAAAAAGTTCTCTCTAGTCGACTAGAAAAAGAAAAGAGCAAGGAAGGGGCTACATGATTTATGTAAGCTTTTCAAAAATGTGTTTGAAAGGATTAGCTAACAGACACAATTACTATGTCATCGAGAGTAGTTCTGAATATCCGAGATTTCATATGAAGTTCACTTCTTTCCTTATGCACACACAAGACTGTATCCTGTGTGGTCAGAAAACTTATATATGGTGGTTTATGCAACTAATAACAAGAAACTGTAGTCTGCGTCTAGTTAAAATGCTGGTATGGTTTAGTCACATTTATTGTAATTTATATTGCATACTTTCTGATTGTCTCATTGTTTCAATCAATTTTCTTCCACAAATTTTGCACACTATCACTTAGTCAAGATTGCATCTACCGCTTTTAAGTCATAATGAATTAAAAAAGGTATGGTTCCCCTACTATGAAGACATTTAATCTTTTTTCTACAGCCTATAGGGCACGGTTAGATGAAGTCGAGCTTGCTAAATCCATATTCAACAACATATCTTTGGTGGTAAAGATTTTTTTCCTTTGATTAACATTTTCTTGTTTCTTTTTTTTTTTTTTAAAGGTGTTTGATTAGGTAGAGTAATCAATTTTCATAGGGGGTTGCCACATTGAGAGACAATATAGCATTGGACTTATCTAAAGGAGGGAGGGAGGAAGAGAGCCTAGTTCTTAGCCCTCGAATGACGCAATGTCTAGGGATAGGATCAGGGCGACATCTTACCGCCTTCAGACGAGGTCAAAAGGAGGAGTTATGGATTGGTGGGTAGGATGAGGTTTTCCTTAGGGTGTTTCCTGTAGGACCCCTCAGATCTAGTTGGGACTTTGTAAGTGAAGGGGGATGTCATGGCAAGGGTTGATTTGCACTTTACCCACAACACCAGAATTTCCCTAGGAAAGCTATTTGGTGTCCTTGTGCTCCTAAACAATTAAGTTTTTTTTGTGTGGGAAACCGCTTGGAGGAAGATTTTTTCTGTGGATAATCTACAAAGAAGTGGGAAAGTGTTCATTAATAGGTGTTACATTTGTAAAGGTTGCGTCGAGTCCTTATTTGTCTTTTGATGGAGTGTCCATTGGTTAAAAGCTTATGGGAGTTGGCTTATTGTGTTTTGGATGTTTCTTGCGTGGCTGTTGGCTATGTGAAAGATGAAGTGTGAGCTTGGAGTAGTATCCGTGCTTCTAAGGAGATCAAGAAAAAATATTAAGTTATCTATATATATGACTACTAACTTTAGGGTTAGTAACTAGTTTACTGCTTACTATCTCTCTATTTTCTTTCTTTCTTGAAACCCTAATCACTGTCTAAACCCTAAACACAAACGTTAACATGGTATCAGAGCCCATGGTTTGAGACCCTGGTGGTATTCTTAGGCAAACTAAAGGAAAAAAAATGTATAGCTAGGTTTAGATTCTACTTTTAGTTTCTATTATGTTTTTCCAACGAATTTCTTGATGCTCTTCAAGTGTTTTCCCTTTTCTCCAGCAACTTTTGTTTCGTCTCCGACAAGTTCAGTTTTCTTTCTTTCCGGTAACATTGTGACATCCTGTTGCCGGTCATGAATCCCCTGTTATGTGTGGTGATGCTGCGTGAAGAAAAGAAAGTTTTTGGTTTTTGTTTATGTGTTGACCTGACCCGGATCCAAGTCAGATTTGCCCCTCGACACAATCCAACCCGTCTTGTGGATTCAGCCCATATGAAACAGCTCGTTCCACTCTGTTTTGTTGTCTTGTTGACCCTTAAGTGGAGGGTCTTGTTTGTTCGATGTCCCCGGACCTTGTTCATGGATCGTGTTGATCTATTATCGTTAGGTGGTACCGACATGGTGACCTAACTATTGTCTTGGGCCTAGTTGCCCCGAATTGTTATGAGTTTCGCTGTTATTTGGGTTTGAATTTTTTTGTAACATATTAGATGGGTATCGTTGTAACAAGTTGGAGTATGCTCCAACTTGAGGGGGAGTGTTAGAGTGTTGAGAGTATTAGGGTTTAAGGGTATTGAGGTAATTTCATAATATTAAGTTTTCTATATATATATGACTACTAATCTTAGGGTTAGTAACTAGTTTACTGCTTACTATCTCTCTATTTCCTTTCTTTATTGAAACCCTAATCACTGTCTAAACTCTAAACACAAACGTTAACAATGGCAACGAGAGACCTATAAAAGTTATTAGATAGACGGTTCAATACCCTTAATTTTTTGTTTAAAAGGAAATATTTTGTGAATGATGTAGATCTCTTAGATTTTGTGGAGTTACTATTGTGTAGATAGTCTTTGTTTTTGAATTGCACCCCCTTGGTGCCATTTATTACCATTTTGCTTAACAAGAAAAGACATGTTTCTCCTCAGATGTCATCTCTTGGGGTTGAAAGTGTAGTCCAGATTCCACAAGAGCTGGATCGTTTCAAGGATCGCCCTATGTATGTGAAATATTTCGGTGAGGCAGCTGCAACTGGTTCATCCGCAGAAAGTGATGGTGTTTTCCGTATTGTGTCTTTTGACATGAAAGCAAAATGTTGCACCTGGGGCATAGCAGATGTGAGGATAAATAGAGAAAAAGCAGGGAAAGGAAGACCCCTTAGCAAAAAGCAGAGGGATTTTCGTTTAAGTACCACCTTCGACTCCTTACGTTTAGTCTGGTTTTATTCTGATATATGAATGTTAGATTTTTTTGCCCCCTTTTGTCCCTAAGGTTATGTTTCTGTAGGAAATTTTGGAGGTAGTGACTGAAACATCAGAGTAGATACTTGTATTGACAAAATAAATATTCTCATCATTCTGAATATGTCATCTTTGGCAAACCAATTTATTTTCCATATATGAGCTGTAAAGATATTCTTTCACTGTATATATTATGAATTTAATTCTCTTTATTTTCTCTAAATGAGTTGCTTGAATAGCAAAAACTCAAATAAAAAGGTCAAACTGATAGATGTATTGGGGAAACGGCACAAAGATGCTAAAGTTTGCAGTGATGGTGCCTTGAACCTGGGGTTATCTTTTGAGCTTGGAAGTTGGAACATCTTAACCTCCTTCCCTAGTCTAAGAAATAAAAGCAAGAACTTCTCGTATCATAATTCTTCTTTATTACACAGGCTTAGTAAAAGCATAAAGCTGGCATGTGGAGAGTTAATAGCTGAAGTTCAAGAATTCTGTGTTCTCTAGAGTCTAGATTCTAATGCTGTGATTTGCATATGAAATTTCATGTTTTTCCAACCCACATGATGCCGCAAGTTAAGTTTCATTTTCCTCAATGCACGAATGATTTTTGGTGTCCTTTTGACTGCCTGGGATCAAGGTCTCAGTTGGAACTTTCAATAGTTTCTCATTTAGGTTTGGCATGCATGAATAAAATTGTTTCTTGAGAAGTAGTTGTCTTGGGTAGCAATGCTTCAGTAGCACACAAGAAGGCGGGATTATATTGTTGTTAATCTGTACGAAGTACCTTAAGTGTCCAAATTTGTTTATTTGATGGGTCCATTTACTTGGATCCGGCTAAATATCCAAACAGGCTCAAATTGAAGGAAACACTGAATCATCTCGTGTGCCCACACCGTGCACACATCTTTCTATTATATCCCAGCATATTTTGGTCAGTAGTACTGAATCATGGCATACTGCCTGTGATTTTGATGTGCTAGCTTCTGGTGTGTAGGAAGGAAACCTCTTCCATGCTAGGTTATGGTAACAATGGTGATCCAAGCGAATTGGCCTAAGTTATACTTGATGTGTTGTAGTTTCTTTATGTGTATCTGTTACTATTTACTTGTAGTTTACTTTGCAGTAATAACTTTTTACTTTGGCAACCAAGGGTGGATGGTTTAATTTTCACGACCAACCAAATATATCAGATTCTTTCCACTGGCTTTTTCATTAAAACAATGAGTAACTTATTTGAAGGCATTTTTTATAACTTATTTGAAGACAATTTCTGCCATCTTCCCAATTGAACTTATTTTTGAACAGGTGAAGAGTCTGAAACTTAGATTTAGGGATGGAGACCCTAAAAATTAGATATAGGGAAGGGCTGACCGAGGTAGTTGGTTCTATGTTGTAAGTTTCCTCTGTGCTTTGAAGTAAATGTAAATGTTCATGACAATTAACAAGGGTTGCATATGCGTATGGATAGGGAAAAACTAGGTTGCCTATGCAACTTAGTTGTATACTTGCATAAATTTTTTTCTAAAGGGTCTAGCAAAAGATAATTAACTTGGACAGTTTTTTTTTTTTTGAATTGATAAAACACACAAACCCATCACTCGAACCTGAGACCTCTTAGGTCCTAAAGCCTCAGCCTTAACCATTCAGCCAAGGCCTCCTCGGCAACTTTGACAAGTTTTTATAGTTCTTTGTGTGCTTTGCAGGAACCAACACTTGGGACAGATTTGAGCTTCGTGTTCACAAATGTGTAATTGACCTATTCATCTCCCCTGATGTGCTTAAGCAGATCACCTCCATTACAATTGAACCTGGTGTTAAGGTTGAGGTCACCATTGCAGATTCTTAAATGCATCCCCGCCATCACTTTTTCTCTCTAACTAGCTTCTTCAGTAAATTAGAAACATTCCCTCCTTGTGGCCCTTAATTGCGGGAATGTAGCCTTTCAAGGCTGAATGTATGGTTGGTGTAGGGTTATTGTAGTTTGTGTTTTGTCATACTAGTTTTTGAAGTTAAAGATTTTGTTATCTGGAACAGTATTTTGTTTCATATTCACCTTTTGTTTTAATGTGTTATTTGAAGGCACTGTTTGATATGAATATTGTGAAAAGCAGTTTCCCTGCATGATGATCAGAGTTTTGGTTAAGGGCATTATTTAGTATGTAGTAATGTTCTAGTTTTCTCCCTTTTTTCTTTCATAATTATAGTGCAACTTTGAATGTGGTCAGCGATGAAATTATTTGCTATGTTGGAAGTATTTTTTGTTATCTATTTTAATCTAGTCTTCAACGTGCATTATAAAACTCAAAATCAAAGTCGTTTTTGCTGTTCTCTTTAGATGTGATTCGTTTCTGCTTTGTAAACTCCTTCAAAAACCTTTATGCCTTGTAAACGGTACGGCTGCGAACTGTACTATATTAATGGTGGTGGCTTTTTCCATGTCTCTTAATGTTCATTTGTTCCAGCAAAGTGGATTGTAAGTGTAAGAATGTGCTTTTCTCTAGATTTTGGTACTGATTGCCTAATACAAACTCTTTATGACTCATAAAATAATTTTTAAAATGCCGCTAAAATAGTGTTTAATGTTTAGTAAAATAGTTATGAGAATAGTTTTTTTTAATAGAAATTTAGTTTCTTTAAAATAAAATCATTTCATAAAACGTTGAAGTTTAGAGGGGTGTGGTCTAATTTTTTTTTATGAAAAATATAAATTATTTCATAAAATCTTCAAACGAAAGTAAAGGCTAACGTCTTTATTTTTTATACGAGACAACACATACATTGATTTTGCAAGTATTGACTAATAAACATATAATTTTTATGCTAAGAAAATGAGAGCTTCACATTTTAGTAGTATTGCTTTGCGGTAGATAATCTTGCTATTGGTACAGCAACAAAAGGTTTCATCTTTTTCAAAACTAGCCCAAATTTCTCAGATACAAGCTTAGACTCTTTTGTTAGTTTCCAACTTTCCATTCAAAAGAATTCAATAAGGTGGCTAAGAGTAACATTATCATTTTTTTTTCTACTAAAGGAATTCTGGCACAAATTCTTCTCCTAGATCTAAACAGAAGAAAATTGAAATTATTTCCTTGATAGTCACATTTCGTCGCATCTTTCAAGAACCTCTCAGGTTGAAACTCCAGTGGATCCTTCTACGTCTCAAGTCCCCTGTATTGCCCACACGTTATAGAAAATCCTTGAACCCTTAGGGACAGTGTACCTACCCACAGTGCAGGACTCACTAGGATTGTGGCGGACTAAGAGAGAGAGGTGGGTGCAATCGAAATGTCTCCTTTATGACTACATCTAAAATCTGCAAATTGGGTAGATGAGAATCCTCTACAATATTGTCATTTCCTACAACTTTCTCCAATTCCTCATACATTTTCCTCATTGTTTTTCTAGATGCTGCAACAATTATGTTATTATCCATTTTATTGTTGTGGATGATGTATCCGTTCCTCCGACAAGGGAAGGAAAAAGAGATAAAAAAAATGGTTGGTTTTCCTAATAATTCAACTATCCCCCCTATCACTTGCCTAAACTCAACAGAGTCAACACCAACACTACTCCTTTCCTTCCCATGCAGGAACCACTCCATTAAACGATTCGAGACCTGTCAATCACACGAATTATAAATAGAATGAAAAAAGAATACAACATTTAGGGCTACGTTTTGTCAGAAATTTCTTATTATCAACCTCACAAATCTCTCTGTTACTATGTATGCTCAGTACATAAAGAGTATTTATATGCAACTTAAGACGTTCTAATTAGGTTTCAGTTCTGCTGCAGAACTACGGCCCTTCATGGGCCCAAGCCCAAATCGCCAAGCAAAAAACCAAGCCCAATTCAAGTACATGGCCCAAAAGTTTCGGGGGCGCTGCCCTCTTTCCGGGGAGTGAAACCCCCGCCCGCTCACCGGAGAGTGGGATCCCTGTTCGTCTGAGATTCTATAGATCTGGTCCCGTGAAGTATGCACCAACTCTAATACCCATAACATGCTCATTATCGCATTTAATATTGTTAGGAAAATTTGCTCACCAATGTTAATTAGTGAACCAAACTTTGCATAAACCTCTTTCACCGTCACTTACACCTCTTGTCGGCGAAGTGAGTAACAAGCATCAAGGCTTGTGTTACTCATCATTTCGAGAACACAAACCTTACGTAGCTTGCGCCATTCAGGACCATTAGGTCTCCAAGCTATATCAAGGCCACCATATGTAACAACTATTCCAACTGCGCTCGTGAGCTTATTACCACAGATTTTGCTACCCTGTTGAAGTTTAATGATTGGGCCATAAATTTGAGACAACTTGAAAAAGTAAAGATGGAATTCAAGTTCAACAAAAGGAAGGTTCCCTACCAGGTGGTAATGGTGGTCTATTTCATTACGCGCACACATACAAAGTTTCATATATATATATATATATATATATATGGATGAACATCAATATGATTCAAAAGTTTGAACTCATGATTTTTATACTCAAACCATGTATATAAATCATTTTTAATTTTTATTTCTTTCGAACGTAAAATAACTCACATGTAAATATTCCAAGACAAATTATTGCAGTCAAAAGTATAGCTAATACTTTGGTGGTGGTGTGCTCAGTGAGCCCATCCACCACCATGACCAACCTTCAAAGTCTTTGTTAACTAGTTTAATGAAAATTCTTTATGCAATCATGTTTTTTGATTATTGGAATATAAAGAGGATGATGAGTGTACGCAAGGTAGTGAATTGACTGATAGAGTTTTGATTGTTCTTCTTGTTAGATTCTTCAAAGATGATAGGCTAACAAAGATTATTCAAACCTAAGGATTCAAGTGTTGTTGGCCAAGATAAGAGATCTGATTTGTCTCTTTTTTTTTTATTTTTTAAAGGAAGCCAATTTGTATATCGATTTGGTCTTGTTAAGCATTTGAAATTAGGATCTATTTGTGGTTAGATAAAAATAGGATTTTCGAAGATGCTTATCTTAATTCAATTTAGCAACCAAATTCAAGTGAACTGTTTGCAAACCTCAGAGTTGCTAATTTTCTTTTATATATTTACAGTGATATTTTATTATTTTTAATCTTTATTTATTTTTATAATTATTATTTTTTCTTTATATAAAAGAGTTGTTGAGACAACGAATTGAATTTATGACATCAATACAATCAACTACATTTTGTTTGAAATAAAAACCATAGTTGATCTCAGAATTGCTAATATTACGTTAGACCAAGGATTAGTCAACACTTGGAAAATAAACTCAGAAAAAAGACATATTTAGTATGGGTGGAACAGGTTGTTAGTCTTCTACTTTGATTTTTCTTAACAAAAAGCAGTAAGCTCCAAAACTTGACAGCAAATACGCTTGAAAACAAACTGGGAAAGGACAAAAAGACTCGGGTTGTATACATTTTTTTCCAGCATATGTTTTTATGTACATATATTTCAACAATATGAAATTCACAAAAATCCTCAGCATTACTACCTCTCGCATCCTTTCCTCTTTAACGTCATCTTTAACGTCAAAGTGATGTTAAAGATCTTTGAAAATCGTACGAAAATGTATACAAATTGCTCGCCAAGTCCTTGTCACGTGGTACGAATTTTTTATAAAACCGTACAGTATGGATTGATTTAATATTAAAAGATAATAATAATATAAAAATTATTTCCTTTTTTTTTTTGGTTTCTTTATGTATAAATTCTAGTAGGAAAGGCTGTTAGTTTTCAATGTAATATTAAAACAATCTTCTCCGTGTAAAAGGGTTCTGAAAAAAGTTTAAAGCACAATCATTTCTTTCATTGATTAGCTAGAAAAAAAGGATATTGCTGCCAAAACAAGCATTAATGTTTGAATTTTTGGCGACGATAAATACACGGTTTTAAAAATTAAATCCACGGTTTTATTTTTTTAGTCTCGTTTTATTGCGACTTTTCTGTGGAAATGTTGACTATAGAGTTGTTTATTCTCTTGTCTTATCTAAACTTGGATGATGCCAAAGTAAACTCTTGGTTCTGAGACGTGGCAGTCAGCAAGACTGCAAAGTTTAGCTTGATTAATAATTATAGTTGGGCCCACGTGGGTTCATGACACAAATTGTTCGTTGAGTTTATACCACGTGACGCAACTTTTGTCAATCCGTACCGGCGGTTTAGCTTAAATGATAATAATAATACTTAGTGTGAAATTTTGAATTGTTTTAAAACCAAATATTTCTTTTTTTTTTTTTTGGTTTCCTTGTGTATAAAATCTTGCAGCAGAAGAGATTTGGATAAAGGGTTGTGTTCTTTGTGAGGAACTTTGGGGTTATCTTGAGAGAATGGGTACTAGGTGGTGGTTTGTTGGGTTCTTAATCGGTGTGGGGTTGTCTTTTGTGAGTAGTAGTAATGTTCCAGTTGAGGATCTGGTGGTGAGTTTGCCTGGCCAACCAAAGGTTGCGTTCCGGCAATTTGCTGGGTATGTTGATGTTGATGTCAAGGCTGGTAGGAGCTTGTTTTATTACTTTGCTGAGGCAGAGAAGGACCCTGACGAGAAGCCCCTCACTCTTTGGCTCAATGGAGGTTGGTCTCTAGTCAATTTTTTTTTTTTCACTTTTTCAATTGAATCTGCTTGTCATATGTGAGAATTAAAGTCACTCACATTGAGATCCTTTATTTTTTCTGAAATTCTGTTTTCTGTTTGGACTCTTTGCCACATAGTTTGTGATGGGTTCTTTCTAATTTATTTTATTTCACAAACTTCTAGTTCTAGCTGCTTTGTTTACTGCACTTTTTTGGCTTTGGTTCCCTTTTTTGCATACCAATTAATCATCAATTCTCTGATCCAAATGTTTTAAGAATTATCATCTGTTACTGTTAATTTGTTAAACCAAAGATTGATATTAACATTCCGTGTTCAGGCCCCGGTTGCTCCTCCTTTGAAGATGCTTTTACATCGTTGGGTCCATTTTACCCGACAGGTGATGGTCGAGGCCTTCGAAAAAATTCAATGTCCTGGAATAAAGGTATAATTCATAGCATGATTTTTGGATGTAAATATTGACTATTACAAAATTTTATTTAAACTCACCTCTGTTTCTTATTACCCTTTTCTAGAATCAAATCTCCTCTTTGTTGACTCACCAGCCGGAGTAGGATGGTCATACTCAAATACAACTTCTGATTACACTACCGGGGATGCTTCTACTGGTAAAGTGAATGGCTCATGACCAAATATCTTTTTTGTTCACTTCGTACTGATCTAAGCTAAATTTCTTGTTCTTGACAGCCAGGGATATGCGTCTGTTTTTGTTGAAATGGTACGAGAAGTTCCCAGAATTGAAAACTAGAGAATTGTTTCTTACAGGACAAAGCTATGCAGGTGTGACAATTAGTCATGCAAGTTTTGATTCTGTCTATATTACTATATGGTAATGGACGAATTTGTGAAATTGAGATGTGAATTCAATTTTTAAAATATTATCTTGCAATTTGAAAATGAACAATGAGAAGAATTGGCCATATGATATCAGAAGCTTTTGTTAATTTTTTGATACGAAAAGCATAACTAAAGATATTGCGCCTTTTCTAACTTGAGCTACACAATGTTGGATATTAACTTTTTCCCTGTTTTTGGGACCTTAATTTATCACTTTTAAATGGAACCTTACATGTATAAATGCTGTTTTACAGGGCATTTCATACCACCGTTGGCTGATGTCCTATTGGACTATAATCAGCATTCAAATGGTTTCAAGTTCAATATCAAAGGAGTTGCGGTAAGAAAATTTGAAGCTGAAATTCTCTGCCTATGTTCATCTAAAAGAAGAACTATGTTCCCTGCCTATTTGCGTAACTTGTTTAATGCTTTCACTTGGTTTCTCTCTATTTAGATTGGAAATCCACTTCTCAGACTCGATCTAGATGTTCCATCAATATACGATTACTACTGGACACATGGAATGATTTCCGATGAAATTCACCTCACTATCATGAATGAGTGTGATTTTGATCATTTTACTTATGCAGATCCCCACAACGTATCCGATTCATGCAACCAAGCTACAGATGAGGCAACTCGCATTATTAATGATGATTATATAAATGTTTTTGATGTCCTTCTTGATGTTTGTTATCCGTCCATAGCAGAGCAAGCTCTGCGATTGGGGAAGATGGTATACTTTATTATTCATATTACAGTTTTTACATTGCTTATTCTCTTGGTATTTTGTTGTTTATATTTGTAATTATCCATTTTTCTCATGTGTACAGGCTACTAAGATAAGTTTTGGGGTTGATGTGTGTATGGATTATGAAATTCAGTTCTATTTAAATCTTCCTGAGGTACAAAAGGCTCTTCATGCAAATCGGACTGGATTACCTTACAGTTGGTCTATATGCAGTGGGTAAGCCATATTTCAGGCAAAATATAAGTTATATTTCAGGCATCCTATGTGTGAGGTGTCCTGTTTAGGATTGGCGATCATCCTCTGTGTCATATTTTTAATGCTTGCATTTGTGGTTTAACATTATGCACTAAATTACCTTTTGCAATTTTTTTTGTGCTGGACAGTGTTTTAAATTATAGTGATACTGATGGTAACATCGATATTCTTCCTATACTCAAAAGGATTATCCAAAATGGCATTCCAGTTTGGGTGTTCAGGTATGTTGTAGAGGCAAAATGCTTGGTTCTCTGCTGAATTTTTCAGTTAGTATCTTTCTCTTCTTTTTTCCTGTAAATCTGGTTGCTAAGTACAGAATGATTTGATTGCAGCGGAGATCAAGATTCTGTTGTATCGCTGTTGGGTTCTCGGACACTAGTCCGTGAATTAGCGGATGATATGAATTTCAAGGTTTCAGTCCCTTATGGAGCCTGGTTTCATAAAGGCCAGGTATTGATGAACCCTGAGTAGTGTTGAGTTGCTGGTGTTTATGCTTATGATGAATCATAACATGTTTTCTGATTTTTCTTCATTTGTATGTATAGGTGGGAGGTTGGGCAACTGAGTATGGAAATTGGTTGACTTTTGCCACGGTAAGGGGTGCAGGCCATAGAGTACCCTATTCACATCCATCAAGAGCTTTGCGTTTGTTCAGTTCATTTGTTCGTGGCCAGAGATTGCCAAATACTACCACTCCTTCAATTGATGATTAAGAAGATTACAAGTAGCTATAGCATTCTGGCAGTTCCAACCAGTTTTATAACTTTCTATTTCCATAACCAGAAGGCAAAAAAAAAAAAACAGTAATCCTTTGTCATCTCCCTTCCCAAAGCAACAGTTAGTAAACAGGAATTTCAGCAACAATAATGAGAAAGAAAGGAGCATTTCAATTGTACGGATCAGAAGAAATGGAATCAGTTCATAGGATTTCAGTAGTTGAATTGCATTGCACTTTTTTTTTTCAATAAGAATTGATATTATTATTATTTTAAATGAATGCACAAGTTGTTAGAATGAAATGCAAAAGCATTTGTGTAGATGCAGATTCTCTGACGGTTTCTCCTGCTCCTTGATATTTAAGGCTCTTGCAAATGCTTTTTAAACTTGAGAAATTTATATGAATTATAACAGGATTGCTATGATTTAGACAAACATTTTTAGGGATAAGAGATGTTTCAACTGACTATACAGGCAAGTAAGAGAAACTACTTAATCCCTCTTGAGCATCATTCCTTGTGCAAGCAAACTGAACTCTTAAAATATTGTTGGTATTTAGATTTTAGCATCTAGGATAAACGAACAAAAGAGAAGAAATGAAGTCATGAGTTGGGGCCTCAGAGATCATTCTGGTTTGTTTTGATTTTTATCCGAAAGACTACGATCTTATTCATTTGAAAATTGAAATTGAGTCAAGTTTATAACGAGATTGAATGCCACATTATCAAATAACTGTATCCATCATTTGCAATAATTGTAAAACATTTTCTTAAAAATTGAATTTATGTACAATTGAAAAAAAATTATTATCAAGTTTAAAATGATAATCCTCTTTGAACATATACTCTATCAATAAAAATATCAATACTTAATCCCTCTTGAGCATCATTCCTTGTGCAAGCAAACTGAACTCTTAAAATATTGTTGGTATTTAGATTTTAGCATCTAGGATAAACAAACAAAAGAGAAGAAATGAAGTCATGAGTTGGGGCCTCAGAGATCGTTCTGGTTTGTTTTGATTTTTATCCGAAAGACTACGATCTTATTCATTTGAAAATTGAAATTGAGTCAAGTTTATAACGAGATTGAATGTCACATTATCAAATAAAGAATATTTAAATTTAAATTTGTCAATGTGACATCTAATCTCATCATAAACTTGACACTTATTTCAATTTTTAAATAAAAAGGATTTTGGTCTTTATAAAAAAAAGCACCAAAAGTCAATATTAGCTTAAGATAATTTTGAGTTGAGGTAATAGTTAGACTGTTGCTAAAGTATCACCGTCATTAACAGAGGAGGTCCCTAATTCATGATCCATTCATTTCTTATCGGCAACTGCTTGAAAATATTTTCCACTTAGGGCCATGCTACAGACTGCTCACCAGAATGATGAGTTACAGAGCTCCTATGCACAGCCAAAATTTTTTTACAAACAAAAGTTGTTCCCTTGCAAGTCAAAACACAACCCATTAAACAGAGGAAAAAAGGAACAAAGAAAATTCAACTAGGATTATTTGTTATTTTCCCTCCAGCCTGGCTTGATTAATGCATGAGTGCAATCAATGCCCACTTGACTTGGGTAAGACTTTTCTATAAGTAAAGTTACCAAGTATTAGATATAACTTTTTTTCTGAGAAGGTTTTTTCAAGTCATTGTAATCAACATTTAATCTGTCCCAAAAAAACATGAATGATGTACCTTTCAACTTTATATCTCATTCATGCACACAGCTAAAATATAAGACTGCATTATGATCATGCCCTACATGATACATAAAGAAAATGGAACCTTTATATACAATCGAAAACTGAATATGGTTCCTTTTTTGATTTTTCCACCAAAAATCTTTTTAATTAACCCAAACCATAAAAATTTAATACTCAATTAACAATCACATAATCACAATAACAAAAATAAATAAAAAAATAAACATAAAAATTTTAA